>CAUYSK010064969.1:0-17360 GCA_963575035.1 Avahi laniger | reverse complement strand
CAAGACTCAGATATTTTAAAAATGTGAAAGTATTATGTAGGAAATTTAAAATATCTATGATTAATATGTTAAGGGCTCTAATGGAAAAAGAAGACAACATGAAAGAACAGATGGGATATGAAAGCAGAGAGCTGGAAACTCTGAGAAAGAATTAAAAGAAAATGCTAGAATTAAAAAATACTATGGTAGAAATGAAGTTTGTCTTCTATCATCTCATCAGTAGACTTGATATAGCTGAAGAAATCATCAGTGATTAAAGATAGGTCAGTAGGATCATCCCAAAATGAGATACAAAGAAAAGGTGGAATGAATAAAATATTAATAGAACAAAGCATCTAAGAACTGTGAGATACTTTTAAAAGGTATAACAAGTATATAATGGAATACCAGAGAAGGTACAAGAAAATATAGAAGAGAATAAACATTTGAAGCAATAACAACCAAGAATTTTTTGAAATCAATGACAGTGTGAAAACCACAGATCTAGGAATCATAAACAATATCAAGCAGGATAAATAGCAAGAAGAAGGAATGGGGAGTAGGTAGAGTGAGATTTTTCAATATGGCAGTGGGGTGTGATCCAGATTTTAGAGGATTCCTAGAAATTCCTAGACATGGGCATAAGGGTCAGTTCCCATTTTATTGGGACCAAAGGCAGGACAGGTATGGATCTGGGAGCCTTGATGCTGGAAAGTTCAGGTAACATCAACCTGTGAGCAGTTGCTCACCTCCTCCTCCTCTTCTTCTCCTCCTCCTTCTCTTCATCCTCCTTCGCTTCCTCCTAATTTTGTAATGCAGAATTAATTCCTCATCATGTAGTTAGGTTTAGGAAAAATAGAAGTTTCAAATTTAAGGATTGTGGTGAAGGTCTGTTGAGTTTTGAGGCCCTAGACGAGGGGCAAAGCTATATATGGTTCTGTGATTGTCTTCACTGGTGCTCAGGGATATAGATGTAGTTAGTATGGAAAGACTGGACTTTAAGATTCATCAAGGGAGTTCTGGCCAGTCTAACAGTCCATGTAGTGGAGGAACTACATGAAACTCTCTCCTCATGGGCCACCTCCACCTCCACCTCCCCTACTCCAGCCCAGCCCAGCCCTGCATTCCTCCATCGAAGCGTGAATCCTCCCACTTCTCATCTGCTCATGGTGTTTATTTATTCTTCTCATATAGCACATTTTACAGCTCAGCTTCCAATTACTTATATTCTTTTTTGGAACAAAATGTGGTATATAAAATAAATGTAAATATGAATAAATCAATGATATGTATAATTTGCAATGATTTAAATGCCCTGTCTCTCCTTCCATATTGTAAGTGTGATAGTAAGTATAAAGTAGTAATATGTGGTGGGATAATATGTGAAAATATTATTTCCTTTGCTGTCAGCTGCGCTTTCATGTGGCCAGCCCTCTATCATTTAACAAGCAGACGG
This sequence comes from Avahi laniger, assembly GCA_963575035.1. Taxonomy (NCBI): domain Eukaryota; kingdom Metazoa; phylum Chordata; class Mammalia; order Primates; family Indriidae; genus Avahi; species Avahi laniger. The sequence continues at coordinate 15,925 of CAUYSK010064969.1, read as the reverse complement.
AAAGTCACCAATATAGTAAAGATCAGAGAAAAAGACCACATTTATACTTAGTGTCTAAGTTCAAAAAAGGACCTAGTGGGAGTCAGAAGAGATTTCAGAGGCAATGCAAATGGTAGAACAGACACCCCTTGTCCCAAAAGAAAATGCTGTGACCACCATTGAATAATCCAAAACATTTTGGGGAGAATAATAGAGTTAGAACTGTCTTACCTATTAGTGCTGCTATAACAAAGTAGCCAAGACTGGGTAATTTATAAAAAATATAAATTTATTTTCTCACGGTTCTGGAGGATGGGAAGTTCAAAATCAAGGTATCAGCAGGTTTGCTTATCTGGCCAGGGCTTCTCTCTGTTTTCAACGTGGTACCTTGTTGTTGAATCATCCTGGAGGGGAGGAACACTGTGTTTTCACATGGTGAAGGGACAGAGCAGGTGAGAAGTGGGGAACTCCATCCATCTTTCATAAGATCACCTGATCCCATTCAAGTAGGGAAAGTCTTCATGACTAAATTACCTCCGGAAGGCCACACCTCCCAATACTATTGCATTGGGGATTAAGTTTCAATGTGAAATGTGCAGGGTACCAAAACATTCAAATCATACCTGTATGGGCCAGGTATCTTCCCACTATGCCAATTACCTTGAGATGAGAGAGGTGAGATGCAAAACAGAACACTCCTATCCACTTTGAAGGCAGCAGGCTCACAAATGCAATACTCCATGCCACTAAAGTACAGAGCAGCAACCAAAGCTCCAGAGTGTCACCTGGCTCTTTCTTGGAATGGGAGAGGATTTGTAAATTACCATGGGGCTTCAGCAGGGCCTGAAGTCAGCTGAGGGAGAGTGAATATCTCCCCAAGAGGTCATCAGGCAGAAACAAGAGAAAATGCAGCAGAAAGATGTGGTCTGAATTGCCCTTCAGGGTGCAGGGGGAAAACTCATTGCAATTTGAAGTATATGTGACTCCAGGGAAGCAAAGTGGGGGTGGTGGAGGCTGGGCAGCCTTCTGAGCCCTGGTGGAAGGAGCCGGCCTGCTGTCTGAGCTCACTGCCCAGACTAGACAGTGCTTGGGCAAGGAGCCCTGCTCAGTGTCCACACGGAAAAGCAGCCTCTCCCTGGCTGTAGCTGATGGATCAGGGATGTGGCAACCACCAGGAGTATAGGAACTCATCTAGGGAGGAAGGGATGTGGGAGATTTCTTTTTCTTTCCTTTTCTTTTCTTCTTTTTCTCTTTTCTTTTATTTTTCATTTTCTTTTTTTCTCCCTCCTTCCCTTCCTTCTTTCTTTAGTCATGTGTCTAAATTATAGATTTGAACTGACTGAAGAATCTGTAGATTGGATTGAGGACAAATCTGAAGTTAATTTGGTTAAGTTGTCTGTCTAGGCTGGGCCTAGAGCCAAGACTAATTTGAGTTAAAGACATACAATTGCAACTTTGCACACCTAGGGTTTTGGGGCTTGTCGTGTTTGTAAAATCCATACTCACTAAATAGGCTTCTTGGTGATAAGCACCATGTAGGTTATTTCTTCCTAATATTTTATTATGAAAATTTTCAGGCATCCACAGTAAAATCGAAAGAACTTTATAGCAAAGATAAATATGCCGACCACCTAGATTTTACCAACATGTTAGTGTAATTGCTTTATAATATATCTATACATTTATTCATTCTCCTATCAATCCATAAATATATCTCATTTTTGAAGCACTTTGAAGTAAATGCAGTCATCAATATAATTCCCCCAAAATATTTATTTCAATGACCACATTATTGTTAACTAGAGTTCTATATTTGTTCAGAGGTTTGATTTTTTTAAATGTAAAATATACATAAATTAAAATGCCAAGATATCAAGTGTACATTTTCTTAGTTTTGAAAATGCACACACCTGAGTAACCCAAACCTGAATTGTGATATAGAACAGGAGGCAGCACCATTTCCTGTAAATTCCAGAAAGTATGCATTTTAAGTTGTATTGCCCACATGTGACTCTGTTATATATTCTTTTTTATTTGTTTATTTACAATATTTTTTAAAATGTAAAAGCCATTCATCGCTTGTGGGCCACACAATATAGTTTCTCTGTGAGCTCAATTTCTCATCTGGGTCTATATCTGATTATCTTTAATGTGTTTTCTAACTCTGAATGTCCCATAATTCTATGAGGATGTTAACTACATTTTTGGGGGGGACAGCCTATCATATTGGGTTACTTTATAAAGAAAGAATATTCATGCTTTTATTCTTTCTTTCTGCACTTTTTCACACTAACCAATTCCAATGTGAAAAATAAATGAGTAAATAAGCCACTTGAGTTCCAAAGGAGAAGTAATTAGAGTATTGTGAAATATTCTGTTTCAAATGTAATGCAGGGTTATTTGTCAGGCGATAACATGCTGTTAACTTTGAATTTTTGTATAATACAAACTGTAGTGAAAACAAATAGAAATAACTTTGTTTTTTAAAAAAAGTTGGTTGCAACTGTTGTCATTTGTGTTACTTATCTATTATTATTGTTGTGTAACAGATAACCACAAATGTACTGGCTTCCAAAAAACATACAAAACACAGATATCTCACTATATCTGTGATCAGGAACTTGGGAATAGTTTAGCCAGGTTTTCTGCTCCAGGGTCTCTCCCAGGGCTACAAACAGGTGATGGCCAGGGTTAGGGTCTCATCTGAAGGCTCAACTGGGCAAGTCTTCACTTCCAAGCTCACTTTTGTGATTACTGGCAGCATTTGGTAGCTTTTAGGTGGTTGGCCAGAGGGTCTCAATTCCTAGGTGGGTGTTGGCCAGAAGCCACTCTTATTATCTTGCCACTTGGACCTCCCAAAAGTGGCAACTTGCTTCATTAAAACCAGCAAGGGAGAAAGTCCACTAGTGAGATGGAAGTCAGAATCTTTTGTAATCTAATCATGGAGGGTATATCTCCTCAATGATAAAGTAAGAAGCAAGACACTCAAGACGTGGGGATTATACAAGACCTCAAATATCAGAAGTATCATTGGGACCATAGTAGAAGCTGTGGTCCACACCATTTAATTCCATACTTCAAATGAATCAAATGTAATTTGCTAGTTATTGTACACTAGAATAAAACCTGATGATTTAATTAATTGTGTTTATAAGCTGATCATTGCATAAGCCTATGTTGTGAAAAGACTTTCTTTTCTATGTATAAAGGGGTAAATGTCATTCTCAGGAATTGTAAACAAACATTAAGGGTGCCCTCCTTTTATATTTCCCCTGCAGACTTACTACAGTTTTTAAAGCAGCGTGGAGTCTGTATCACTTTTGTCAGAATGATTCAAGAAAATATGTGGAGAACACAGCAAAAGAAACTTCTACTTTCCCTTTTTTTGACAGGCAGCTCTTTCTCAGGAAGGTGTTTCACAGTTTCATAGCTCTCATGCTTCCCCTGGAAGTCTTCATTCAACTGAGCTGATTTCTTTTCTTCCATCTTTATGCAGTCAGTTTCTAAATCAGCCCTCTGTGTGATAATTAATTCCTGTTGGCTATACAAAAGCACAACCTGAATGAGGATTTGTCTGAAAATATTGTTTTTGAAGTGGCTGAAAAGAAAATCAAAACTAGCCTTCAAAACTATCAGAAGACAGCTAAGAAGAGCAAAAATGGACTGGGCTTTAGTCATATTATCCTTGCCTAGCAGGTAAAAAAACAAAAACAAACAACAAAAAACCCACTTAATTTCAGAAAACTGGAATTTCATTAATTCTCTAATTCTGAATGAGCTACCACTCTCCTCATTCCGTTTCTTTTACTCTTGCCACTTTTGCTTTATTAAGAATGCACTTTTATATATTTGCTTACATCTTCCAGTCCTTGTACACACACATTGGTTGTATGAATAAAATAATAAATCTACTCTTTTTTGATGGCAGAATCTTCTACTGTTTTATATGTAATAAAATATTTAACACCTTACTTAGGATTATCATAAATGTTTCCTAGCTACTTTTGCTGTTGCAGTGCCTTGATTTGTAAATTAGGAGAGCATTAATCATGTATCATTATTCTGACCACACATGGGCTGCATTGTCATTCAAACCCCTTGACTTGTTATCTGTACAAACCAACCTAACATAGTTTAGGTGTGTGACCTCAGTACCTTAGTGTCACGTAATTCCTTCATCTTCTGAGGGCCTGTGATTGTGTTTGCTAGCATCTTTACTATTTCCCTGAATTTCTTGATTGGTTAACTCTCCGTAAATATGGGTATATATTATAATAGTAATTTATAGTCACAGAACTCCCATATATCTAAAAATGTAACTTTGTTTTCCTATTCCAACAATTCCTTGGGGGGGTTGGGTCTTGATATTTAAAGACAAGTTTTGAAACTCAAAATCTCTTCTCTCTCAGATAATAGGTTTTCAATATTTTGACTTGGGTAGGAAATTTTTTTTAATTCTATTTGAAACTTGGTTAATGTAATTGCTTTGTCTAATTTCTACTATGTTCTTCTACTGGGCCCATGAATGCCCCTGAGGTTACTGACTCCATGAAAAGAGGAAAATCACTATAGCAAAAAAAAAAAAAAAAAATGAGGGTGAGGCTTAGTTAATAATGCCAAATTATGTCCTGACACAGATAGCATTCATATTAAAATTCTTATATTTAGGTGCTTCTTAACAAAGCATCTAACAACACTCTGATACATTCATCAGCTTTAAACTAATTTTATTTTGGAGACATCTACGTATTTATTCCTCTTTCATGCTGCCTCAGATGGTATCTTCAGCAGTGGGATCCTCTCCGTAGCTCCGTAGCTTTAGCTGCTCCCCAAAAACCTCTCCCTCTGTGGCATCAGTTCCCTGCTGCAACTACAGCACTAGGGATCTGGTAAGCCACCGCTTGCCTTTGTCCCTCCAGCCAGAGGCAGGTAGGAGCCCCTTGCTGCTAATAATTTCTAAAATTCCTTGTTGTCCATTCTTTAGCTTCTCAGCTCTCCTATCACCAGTTCAACCGATTTCTTATTTAAATTTTCTCTAAAATCCATAGGGATTTATGTTTTCCCAACTGGATACTGAAAGGCGTTGCCCATAAACAGTTAAACTGCTGTATTGGAATGGGAGGAAAAGTGTAGAAATATAAATAAATTAAACAAAAGAACTTCTGTTAGAGAATCTAACTGATTTCAGTAGGTGATGGCCTCTCAATGAATCACAGCTAGCAGCACAAGGTAAATAAACCAACGAAGGTTTGTATTCTGCCTGACTTGTCCACACGTTTATAGACAGAATTTACTATCCTCAGCTTTGATGAAGTAATGGTATTTGTTGGGACTGAAAGTGACTAAGCTTTATTAAGTGAAAAGTACATTATGCTAACTTGCGATTGATTTCTGTTATTGTGACTTTCCTGTGCTCTGAATGTAGGATTGTGTAGAAAGGTTTACCTACCATTTGATTCATAATATAGCAATCCTGTTGGCAAATTGTCATCTTTTCCTCTTCAATAGTGCTCCCATTAGCTTTACAAAACCTGCTGATAGTATGTCGTTCGGGTTAATAGTGAACACTCTTGGTGTCTGAGCCACTCTCCCCATCCCTAACTATTGTAGTGTTGGGTAACAGTGGCAAATGGTTACAGTCTTCTGTGAGTAACTGCATTAAGTTATGAGAGTTTTCTTGCCCAAATATCCAAGAATAACCAAAATAAGGTAATAAATTCCTTTTTTCCACAAAGCAGGACAACTCAAAGGTGTTATTTATACTCCAGAGCTCCCTATGGGAACTAGCTGAGGGTATATTCCAGCTAATCCCATGTTTTTGCTTAGCTTCTCCCTTGTTCTATTCTGCTCTCCTCATTTATTTTACCAGTTCTTCCTGAAAGCATTCTTCCAGTAAATTATTACATAAGAACCCCTACTTCAAGATTGGATTCCACTCTAAGTCAATGTGGAATGCATTCATTCCTATAACCAGATAATACTTTTTATATCAAATGATTCTAACAGTTTTATTCACAGGATGTTGAAACTGATTTCCCTGACTGTAATACCTTATAAAAACATGTATTTACATGTAAAAAACTTCAAAAAATTTAAACATAGAATATCAAATCTGTATGTCTGTCTTTAGGAAACTTCAATTTTCTCATATAAAAGACAGAGATGATAAAACTCCCATTACAAACAATTAGGAAGATTGAATTGGAAACTACAAGTGATGTTAAGTAGCAAACTGCTCAGTACACAGTAAGTGTCAAGTGAGTGTTTTAAAAAGATAAATGATAATATTAGAGAAAGGTTTCTAGTATTTCATAATCTTGTTGTATCTGGAAGAAAGATAGCAGTGTGGATATAGTTGAGTCCATAAAACAATCATTTCTAAAAAATTCTGGACTAAGAATGGTTTTTTAAAAGTTGCTAATTTTCAAGGTAAAAATGCATCTGCAAATTAATTCTCATATGATTAAAACTCTACGTAAAACTGAAATTAGAATAAGCAATCATTGGGTAACATTAGCAAGATACTGAAATAAAAAGTCTCAGTCCTTCTTTACCCACAAGAACACAAATTTAACAACAATATTAGTAACAAAATATTTATGAGAAGGACAGAATCCAGTTAAGAAGTTGCAATATCCCAGATGAGCACAAAATTGAGATCAGATGCATTGAAAAGGGTATGAAAAGCAATTTCATTTAACATGCATCAACCTCTTCCCTAAGTTGGCACAACTCAGCCCCAAGAGAGATTGCACCTTCTCTCTGGGAGATAAGGGGAACAGAGAGTGGGACAAATGAACAACATCCATGGCCTTTCAATGTACTCCCTTAGAGCGTGGTTTTTGCAATACGTAACACAGAGCACTGAAGAAACCACCCAAGTCAGGATGCCGGGGCAACTGCAGCCAGCATGGTTCTAAAAGACTGGGCAAAGCTGTGTAACTGAGGATTCTTCCCCAGAAGGGAGGGAGAAGGTGGACTATGATCTCAATATCCTCAGGTTCTCAGTATGCTGTCTACAGGTCTTACCTGACATAGAGTGTTGATGGAACTCACATAGTTGGACACCAGAGGGAGCATGAGATTATAGGCTCCTGTGGAGATGGAGGGCAGGATACTGGATGCCTGGAGAGGCTATGAATAAAGGCCTAGAATCTGTATAACCCTGTTGACAGATGAAAGTCTTCCCATTTAAATCTAATTCTTAAAGAATAGAAGAAGGAGCTATTTATTCAAATGCATAAACACCAAAGCAAAATTATAAGGGACAAAAAAAAAATCAGAAAATCATGGTAAAAATAATAAAAAAAATTCTAAGGTAAAAATAATAAAAAAAATTCTATTAGCTGACCCAAAAGAAAATCTATGAATTGTCTTACAAAAATTAAAAATAATAGCTTTAAAAGGCTTAGTGAGTTTCAGGAGAACACAGATAGACAACCCCAAATGAAATCAAGAAAATAATACATGAACAAAACAAGAGTATTAACAAAAAGATAGAAATAATGAAGAATGAAACAGAAATTTTGGAGTTGAAGAATACATTAATTGAACTAAAACATTCACAAGAGGGGTTTAACTGCAGACTTGATTAAGTAGAAGATGGAATCACTGAACTTGAAGATAAGTCATTTGAAATTATCATCAGAGGAACAAAGGAAAAAAATGAAAAAGAGTGAAGAAAGCCTAAGGAAATTGTGGGACATCATTAAGCACACCAATATACAAATTATGGATGTCTCAGAAGAAGAAGAGAGAGAGAAAGGGAGGAAAGCTTAGTTAAAGAAATAATTGCTCAAAACTTCCTGGATCTAGACAGGAAGATGAACATCCATTTTCATGAAGCTCAAAAAACCCAAAATAGAAGAAAAAAGAACATAAGAGGTTCATATCACGACACATTATAATAAAATTGTCAAAAGTCAAAGAAGATTTTAACTACACTAAGAGAAAATTTACTCATCATGTATGAGAGGGCCTCCACAAGACTGTCAGTGGATTTCTCAGCAAAACTTTTCAGGACAGAAAGGTGTGGGATGATACATTCAAAGTGACAGAAGGAAAAAAAAATGCCATACAAGAATACTATGCCTGGAAAAATTGTTCTTCAGAAATGAAGGAAAAACAAAGACTTTCTCAAACAAAAGCTAAGGGAGTTCATCACCACTAACCTGATTCTATGGCCCAAATATGTCCCCCCTCCTAAAATTCATATATCTAAACCTAATCAGCTGTGCGAAGGTACTAGGACATGGGATCTTTGAGGAGTGATTAGGCCATGAGGACAAAGCCTTCATGATGAGATCAATGCTCACATAAAAGAAGTCTCAGACAGCTGCATTTTCCTTTCTACCATGTAAGGACACCATGAGAAAACACCATTTATGAACCAGGAAAAAGGCCCTCATGAAACACAGACTCTACCAGAACCTTGATCTTGGACCTTCTAGTCTCCGGAACAATGAGAAATAAATTCCTGTTGTTTATAAATCACCCATTTTATGGTATTTTTATATATCAGCCCAAACAGACACCTGCCCACAAGAAAGGCCAAAGGGAATTCTTCAAGTTGAAATGAAAGTACACTAAACAGTAACACAAAAGCATATGAAAATAAAACTCATTAGTAAAAGTAAATATAATATACAGACAAATACACAAAATGCAATAATGTAATGGTGGATTGTAAATAACTTTTAGCTCTAATATAAAAGTTAAAAGATAAATATTATAATAACTATAACAGTTTTATAAAGAATACACAATATTGAATATGTAAAGTGTGACATTAATAACATGGTGCCGGGGAAGGAGAGGTAAAAGTGTAGACTTTTGTACATGATTTCAGTTAAATTGCATCAGCTTAAAATAGACTGATATAATTATATGATATTTGATGTAATCCTCTTGGTAATCACAAAGAAAATACCTATGGTAAATACACAAAATAAAAAGAGAAAAAATCAAAATATATCACTACAAAAAAATCAACAAATTACAAAGGAAGACAGCAGTAAAAGAGGGACCAAAAAACTACAAAACAAAAAACAATTAATAAAATGGCAATATTAAGTAATGAACAGTCAATAATTACTTTAAATGTAAATGGAGTAAACTCCTCAAGAAAGAAAAAAGACATACAGTGGCAGAACAGATTAATAAAACAAGGTCCAACTATTTGCTGTGTACAAGAGATATGCTTTACAGCTGAAGATGCATATAGACTAAAATTGAAAGGATGGAAAAATATTCCATGCAAATGATAACCAAAAAAGAGTAGGAGTAAATATTTTTATATTCTACAAAACACTATAGATCACCCTCTAGATCAAGTGAACCTATTAGACATATGGAACATTATAACCGGAAGCAGCAAAATACACATTCTTTTCGAGCTCACATGGAACATTCTTCAGGATAGATCACATGTTGGGTCACAAAACAAATTTCAATAATTTGAAGAAGATTGAAACTATATTAAGTATCTTTTCTCACCACAATGAATAAAACTAGAAATCAAAAATAGAAGAAAAACTGAAAAATTGACAATATATGACAATTAAATAGTGCCATCTTAAACACCCATTGGGTCAAAGAGGAAATCAGAAGGGAAATTAGGAAATAAGACAAACAAACAAACAAACAAAAAAATCCCACAACATATCAAAACTTAAACAATGCAGCAAAAGCAGTACTAAGAAGAAAATTTATAGCAATAAATACCTCTATTAAAAAAGAAGAAAGATCTAAAATGAACAACTTAAATTTATACCTCCAGTAACTCAAAAAAGAAGAATAAAACCAGGTCAAAGTTAGCCAAAAGAAGGAAATGACAACTGAAGAAGAAATAATATATAGAATAGAAAAATAATTTAAAAATCAAAACCAGGAGTTGTTTTTGTGAAAAATTGAACAAAATGGACAAACCCTTAGCTGGGCTTTAAAAAAAAAATAGACAAGTTTTGCTATGATTCATGTGTTGGAAACTTAATCCCCAATGCAACAGTGTTAAGAGGTTGGATATTTAAAAGGTGAGTAGGTTATGATGGCTGTGCCATCATGAATGGCTTAATGCTGTTATTGTGGGAGTGAGTTAGCTACTGCAGAAGTGGTTGCCTCATAAAGGATGAGCGTGGCCCCCTTCCTGCTTGCCTTTTTGTCTTTCAGTCTTCTGACACAGGGTGATGCAGCAAGATGGCCCTCACCAGATTCTGGCCCCTCCACCTTAGATTTCTCAGCTACAGAACTGTAAGATATAAATTTACTTTGTTTAAAATAAGTTAGCCAGTCTGTAGTATTTTGTTATAGCAACACAAAAAGGACTAAGACAAGATTCAAAGAAATAAAATCATAAATGGAAAAAGGAAAGACATTACAACTGGTGTCACAAAAATAAAAGGGATCATAAGAGATTATTATGAACAATAATACACCTACAAATTGCATAGCTGAGGATAAATTGATAAATTTCTGGAAACATAAAACCATCCAAAATTGAATCATGAAGAAATAGACATTTGAATCAACAAATAAGAAATAAGGAGATTGAATCAGTAATCAAAAACCTCTCAATAAAAAAAAAAATGCAGGACCAGATGGCTGAATTCTAACAAACATTTAAGGAAAAATTAACATCAATCTTTCTTAAACGCTTCAAAAAATTGAGAAGAAAAAACACTCCTAAATTCAGTTTATGAGGCCAGAATTACCCTAAAACAAAATCAGACAAAAACGCTATAAGAAGAGAAAACTGCAAGCCAAAATCCCTGATGAATATGAATGCAAAAATCTTCAACCGAATCTTAATAAATCCAGCAGCATATTACAAGGATCATACATCATGAGAAAGTGGGATTTATCCAAGGGATACAAGTTTGATTCAACATAAAAAAATCAATTAATGTGATTTGCCACACTAATAAATTGAAGTATAAATCACAGGATATCTCAATATATGTGAAAAAAGCATTTGACATAATTCAACACCCTTTCATGATAAGAAAACAAAAACAAAAACAAAAACAAAAACCTCTCAGCAAACTAGGTATAGAAGGAATTTATCTCAACACAGTAACGGCCATCTATGAAAAGCCCACAGCTAACATTATACTCGATGGTAAAAAACTGAAAACTTTTCCTCTAAGGCCCGAAACAAGGTAAGGATGCCCATTCTTGCCACTTCTATTCAACATAATACTGAAGTCCTAGCCAGAGCAATTATGCAAGGAAAATAAATAAAAGGCATCGAAATTAGAATGGAAGAAATAAAATTATCTCTGTTTACAGGTAACAATATTACATGCAGAAAATCTCAAAGAATTCACACACATAGAAAAGTCAGAACTTATTGAATATAGTAAAATTGCATGATAGAAAATTATGCAATTTCTACATGATAGAAATCAGTTGCATATATTTTAACAACAAATTATCCAAAAAGGAATTTAAAACACAATTCTGGCTTGGTGTGTTGGCACATGCCTATAATGCCAGCACCTTGGGAGGCTGAGGTGGGAGGATCATTGGAGGATTAGAGTTCAAGACCAGTCTAGGCAACAACCCTGTCTCTCTGCAAAAAATGTTAAAAATTTAGCAAGGTGTGGGGGCAGGCACCTGTAGTCCCAACTACTCAGGAGACAAATGCAGGAGGATCACTTGAGCCTGGGAGTTTGAGGCTGCAGTAAGCCTCAAACTATCATCTAGCCACTGCACTTCAGCCTGAGTGACAGAGCAAGATTGTGTCTCTAAAAATAATAAAATGAAATAAAATAAAATAATTAATTAATTAAAATAATAAAATGAAATAAAATATAAAGTAAACAAATAAAAGTCTCTTTTACAATAGCATGAAAAAATAAAATACTTAGGAATAAACTTAAAAAAAAAAGATGAAAGTCTTCTACATTGAAAACTACAAATCATCAGTGAAAGAGATTAAAGAAGACACAGATAAATGTCAAAAAATTTTTGACAAGGGACAAAGCTGGAGGCATCACACTTCCTGATTTCAAAAATCTATTACAAAGTAATGTAAACAAAGTGGTACTCGTGTTAAAACAGACATAGACCAATGAAACAGAATAGAGAACCTGGAAGTAAACCCAGAAGTGTATAGTTAACATCTTTGACAAGGTGCCAAAAATACACAATGGGGAAATGATAATCTCTTCAACAAGGTTGAAAAAATTAGATTTTCACATGCAAAAGAATAAAATTGAAACCTTATCTTACATAACACACAAAAATCAACTTAAAATGAATTAAAGATTTAAACATAAGATCTAGAATTGTAAAACTAGTAGGAAAAAACAGGAGAAAATCTTCATAACATTGGACTTGGTGATGGTTTATTAGATATGACATTGAAAGCACAAGCAATGAAAGCAAAAGTACACAAATAGGACTACATCAAACTAAAAAACTGTTCACAGCAAGGGAAACAAGCAACAGAGTGAAGAGATATTGGACATAAAGGGAGAAAGTATTTACAATCCATGTATCTAATAAAAGGTTGATATTCAAAATATGTAAGGAACTTACAGCACTCATTAGCAAAACAAAAACAAATAATTTGATTAAAAATGGGCAAAAGATCTAAATACACATTTTTCCAAAGAAGGCACACAAATGTCCAACAAATATATGAAAAAAAAAATCAACATCACTAATCATTGGGGAGAAATGAAATAAAACCACAATGAGGTATCACCTTATACCTGTTAAAATGACTATTTTTAGAAAAAGGGAGAGAGAGGTAAGAGGTCTTGGTGAGAATGTGAAGAAAATGGAAGCCTTGTACATTGTTTGTCAGATGTAAATTGGTACAGTCTTTATGAAAAATGCTATAGAGTTTCCTCCAAAAAATTAAAAATGTAACTGCCAAATAACCAAGTAATCCCACTTCTGGGTGTATATCCAAAAGAATTAAAATCAAGATCTTAAAGAGATATTTGCACTCTTATATTCATTGCAACATTATTTAGAACAGCCAAGACATGGAAACAATCTAAATGTCCCTTGACAGAAAAGTAGATAAAGAAAATGTAGTATATACATACAATGGAATATTACACAGCTTTTAAAAAAGAGGAAATCCTGACATTTGCCATAACATGAGTGAACCTGGAAGACATAATGCTAAGTGAAATAAACCAGTCACAGAAGGACAAATACTGAATAATTTCATTTACACGATGTATGTAAAATTATAAAACTCATGGAAACAGATAACAGAATGGTAGGTTCCAGGGACTGAGGGGTGGGAGTAATGAGAAGTCACTGTTCAACAGGTATAATGTTTCAGCAATGCAAGACAAATAATTTCTAGAGATCAGATGTACAACATCTTGCCTACAGTTAGAAATATTGTATTGTGCACTTAAAATTTTGTCAGGCAGGCAGATCTCATGTTAAGTGTTTTTACCACACCATTATTTTATCACAATAAAAAAATAAAATGTATAAACAATCACTTGGAATTTGAGAGATCTGATATGAAATACTCTCCAAGGATCTCTAACTTGCTTAAGAGAAAGAGTTTCCATTCAAATCAGATGAGCTAGAGTACCTGACCTTGTACCTAAGGATTTGATAAATGAATGTAGCTGTCATTTTACAACACACATTTGTTTTCCTGGGTAATTCTTTCTTCTTGGTTAGTTTTTAGAAGACCAACTAGTCTCATCTAATTTAAATATTTTACTAGTGTAGCTTAGCTATTCATGAAGCTCTCCTTGACTGAAGCCACTGGTATTCTTCAACTAAATTTCAAACAATCCCTACGCAGAGAAGAGGGTCCCTTGGAGAATGTTAGTACCACCATTTTGTGGGGTCTGGTTTTGTCCTGCTGTTGGGCCTTGATATCCTCTCAGTCTGAAGCGATCTTTGAAAATTGTGAGCCCACTCATTAATTAATAAATATGAATCCTGTTGAAAGCTGAATGTAGAAGCCCAGGTTTCATTTTCTCATACATGGGTACATAATATCACTTTATTAAAAAACAGGTCAATTTATTCTAATAAGCAGTATTTTATCTATTAAGAAATTTGAAGCTTAGTCCAAAGACAAACATAACTAGTTAATAAAGATAATATTCTATCAACATGTCATTAAATTAAAAAAAGCTTAGAATGATGTTTGTGATTTGCATTATAATTAGAATACATTTTGCAACTTCTCTTTGTTCAGCTGCTTGAGCTGCTATGTTGAATAGTTCTAATTTTGTTAAATTTTGTTGTTGCATATAGCTCATTAAATAGTTTTTAATTAGTTTAAATTTGGAAAAATAACATTTTGGTGTTCAATGATGGAAACTGTCAAAATAATAATTATGAAGTATACACCTTATTTATGCTTATGGAATCTTAATGGTTCTCTAATAATTTATAAATCATTTTTTCTATTTTACCTTCTAATTCTTTTGTACAAAGGTGTACTCATATCAGTAATGATTATGACAGGTCAGTTGCAAATTTATTTTGCATCTTTACTGCATTTTTCACAATGGATTTTTCTTTCAATGGTATTAATTTTTCAGAGTAACAAAATCGTGTCAGCAACTCTACAATATTCTACAGATTTTGTATTGGCTTGGAAGATATGTCATGTTCTTTATGAAAAATAATAACCTAATAATCTTTGTATGTTTGGAGTTACCACTAAAGATAAGGGCAACATTTTGACCAATGGGAGCCTGGACTAGGAAATGCATCTTCTCTTTATCTCTTCCCACCAGATGACTGTCCCTAGATGTAGACGTTCTTAGGGTCTCTTGTAAGACTGTCCCATAAGATTTAGCAGTTAGCTATTCTTGCGGTCAAGTAATGGTCAGGTCAATAGCACACCTGTATTTGTTTTCCCTCCTTCTGTGTCTCAGTCAATTTTTCTGTCATTTCTACTTTTTATACATTTTTTACACAATACATTAGTGGCACATTAAACTTTTGTGCTTTTTGGGAAAATAGGCTAATAGAGTTGGTACCAGCATTTGTCCTAGAAAACAGAGCCTCAAGATGGAATTGGAAATGGGGCCATTTACCATTACGATGGCCAATATGTGACACAAAGTATGAATATATATGTCCAAGGACCAAGAGGTAGGAATGGCCCAGCTTGCAGTCACTCTCAATGAACCTTTTTCAGAATTTATATTTTCTGTATGCTAAAAAATTTAGTATAGGTATAGGAGACTTCCATTTCAGCTCTGACATCTATATAAAGCTTGCATATTAGTTAGCATTCTGCAGAAAATCAATAATCTATCTATCTACCCATCTATCTATCATCAATCTATCTGTATCATAGGAAATTGGTTCATGTGATCATGAAGGCTAAGAAGTTCCACAATCTGCTGTCGGCAAGCTGGAGACCCAGAAAACCTGGTGCTGTTGTTCAGAGGCCTGAGAGCCAGAAAGCTGATGATGCAGATTCCAGTTCAAGTCTAAAGGCCTGAGAACCAGGAGCAGTAAGGGCAGGCGAAGATGGATGTCCCAGCTCAGTCAGGCAGAACATGAATTCAACCATGCTCTGCCTTTTGGCTCTATTCAGGCCCTCAATGGATTGATGGTGATCACTCATCTTGGACAGGGCCACCTGTTTTACTCAACCCACCAACTCAAATGTTACTATCTTCCAGAAACACCCTCACAGACACACCCAGAAATAATATTTCATTAGTTGTCTGGGCATCCTGTAGCCATGTCAAAGTTGACACATAAAATAACTATTACAGATTGGAAGTTGCCATTCCCCCATCTTTACTAGAAGAAAAAGCCAAAAAAAAAAAAAAAAAACCTGAAAAATCAGTGGCTTTTCTTGAACCTATTAGAGTCCTGAGGTTTCAGGGAAAAATGAAGTTCCAAAACTAGAATCTTGGAGGAATTTGGAGAGATTAGATTCACCTACTTGCAATAGAAGCCACTAAAGCCATAAACTGGTAGAAACTTT
>CAUYSK010064968.1:0-84295 GCA_963575035.1 Avahi laniger | reverse complement strand
TCATGCGGGGGAAGCCTTTTGTAAATTTATATCAAAGAACTTTTTTTTTTTTTTTTTTTTTTTGAGACAGAGTCTCACTTTGTTGCCCTGGCTAGAGTGAGTGCCGTGGCATCAGCCTAGCTCACAGCAACCTCAAACTCCTGGGCTCAAGCGATCCTACTGCCTCAGCCTCCTGAGTAGCTGGGACTACAGGCATGCACCACCATGCCTGGCTAATTTTTTATATATATTTTTAGCTGTCCAATTAATTTCTTTCTATTTTTGGTAGAGACGGGGTCTTGCTCTTGCTCAGGCTGGTCTCGAACTCCTGAGCTCAAACAATCCGCCTGCCTCGGCCTCCCAGAGTGTTGGGATTACAGGTGTGAGCCACCGCGCCCGGCCCAGAAAACTTTGTTTTGCTTACTGCTCCATTTCCCATGCTTACAGAATATTGGCTGGTATACTGTAGGTGCTGAATAAATACGTAAATGAATTAATCTAGCAACCATCAATAACAAGTTAAGGATAAATGAGCAGGAAAATGGGAAAGCATCTAGGTCCAGGACAATCTCACTAAGCCACAAAATTACATTTGGACTTCCGGTCATGTGAGATAAAATTTTACTTATTATTTAAGCCATTTTTAATTAAAAGTTTTGTTATTTGAAGCTGAGAGCACTGGATACAGGACACAGGCAGGCAGTTTGCAAAAAATAAATGAATAAATACAAGTAGCAAAAAAATGAATGGTGACCGGGCTCAGTGGCTCACACCTGTAATCCTAGCTCTCTGGGAGGCCAAGGCGGGCGGATTGTTTGAGCTCAGGAGTTCAAAACCAGCCTGAGCAAGAGCGAGACCCCGTCTCTACTTAAAAAATTAGAAAGAAATTAATTGGACAACTAAAAATATATAGAAAAAATTAGCCGGGCATGGTGGCGCATGCCTGTAGTCCCAGCTACTCAGGAGGCTGAGGCAGGAGCCCAGGAGTCTGAGGTTGCTGTGAGCTGGGCTGACGCCACGGGACTCACTCTAGCCCGGGCAACAGAGTGAGTCTCTGTCTCAAAACAAAAAATTCCTCCAATGGCTTTCTATTCAATGAGGATAAAATCCCAGCTCCTTACCATGACATGAAAGGCACTATATAATCAGGCCCCTTCCTACCTCTCAAACATGATCTACTAAGCTCTTCTCATTGAACAATTACAGCAGCCTTTTTTATTTTGGGAGAAAGAAGGGTCCCTTGAGTATGACACAGTCATTCTTGTTTCAGAGCATTTACGATGAAATGTGTTCTTCCTAAAATACCACCTCATCATTCAGGTCTATTTCTGGGTGGGTTGGTTGGTTGACTGGTTGGGTTTTTCAGATTCACTCTGTTGCCCATGCTAGAGTGCATTCAGTAGCATCATCATAGCTCACTGCAGCCTCAAACTCCTAGGGCTCAAGCGATCCTCCTACCTTTGCCTCCCAAGTAGGTGGGACTACAGGCATGCACCACCAAGCCCGGCTAATTTTTCTATTTTTCTGTCAAGACCTCCTCTCGCTATGTTGCTCAGGCTATTCTCGAACTCTTGGCCTCAAGCAATCCTCCCACCCCTGCCTCCCAAAATGCTGGGATTACAGGCATCACACTCAGGCCCAAAATAAAAAGTTGACAGTAATTATCTCAGAAATGGGGATCAGGAGAAGAGGGCCTTTCACTTTTTAAGTTATGCCCTACTGTACTCTTTGAATATTTTTACCAGCAGGTATTATGTTCGTAATTCTTTTTGCGACACCTTTTCTAATCCTCCACACGGTCTAAAAGGCCTAACACACACAGTGGGTATCTGCTTTTCTAAACACCCAGAACACCTCACGAACAACTTACTGCTCCTATTATAGTTCGACAATCTAACACATTCTGAAACATTGGATAAATAATTATCTAAATATTTATTACTTTTTGGTCTAGTCCAGCATGAGAACTGAAAGTGATCCTCTGGTTTAAACAGCAGACCAAACATATACATTTATCCCCCTTGAATGAAAGACCATTTAAATGATAGTGAAAAAAACGTAAGAAAAATAAAAATTATTTTTGAGGAACAAAATAAATGGAAAAACCTCCCTCTAAAGAAAAAAACACATGGGCTGGGAGAGAGAACTAGTGAAGCTAGTGCGGGAATTAGCACTTTGGGGTAAAACAATGAACTCCTAAATGTCAGAATACAAAAGAATAATCACCAGCTTCACCCTAAAGTGAAGCCTGCCAGCCATTAATTCCTGTGAAGAGCTCATTCTGAGCTCCTCTACTAACTCTTAAATCCAAGTGATAACCAATGATCCACTGATGTTTGATAAAGATTACAATATTAACGAGACCAAAAAACAAAAATTGCAATAAGGCAAACAGGTAAGAGGGAGAGTGTTAACTTTAAAGAAAACTCTTAACATTTTGAGAGACAGTCAAGATTATAAATCCCTAAAATGAGAAGAGTGCTGAGGAAGAGGGAGGGAATGAAGGAGAAGTCTGGAAAATTTAAAATATTACTGCCAAAATAAAATTAAAGGGTCTAAAAATAAATTAAGTAGAAGAAATGTCCAGGAGGACAAAAGTAGAACAAAAAGACAAAAAGATTGAGGGGGAGGAGAATTTAGGAAGTCCAATAACTCAAAGGAGTTATATAGAAAACAAAGAAAATTAATGAGAATTTCCAAGAACGGAAGAACATGAGCCCTTAGTTTATTGTAATGGAAAAGAACTACATCTAGACATCTTTGAGAAATTTCAGTCTAACCAAAAAAGAAAAAAAAAAAAAAAACCTGAAGGCTCTAAAGAGTTTCCATGGATGAAAAAACAAAACCCATGACCCACAAAGAAACAAAAATCACACTGCAGCATCACATTTCTCCTTATGGACAATGGACACTATACAATATTGGAGCAATGATTTCAAAGCTCTGAGGGAAAATAATTTTCAGCTTAGTTGGATTTGAATAAAATAATGCCAGTCACTAACTACAAGGGCTATTGAACACTTTCTCAGATAACAAAGGATTCTAAAATTTATCTCTCTTGAAGCCAGGAGTTCCAAACCAGCCTGGGCAATACAGCAAGACCCCAGCTCTTAAAAAAAAAAAAAAAAACTAGCTGGGCATGGTGTCAAGGACCTGTAGTCCCAGGTACTTGGGAGGCTGAGGCAGGAGGATCGCTTGACTCCAGGAGTTGGAGGTTGCAGTGAGTTATGCACCACTGCACTCCAGCCTGGGCAACAGAGTAAGATCCTCTCAAAAAAAAAAAAAAAAAATTATCTCTCATATATTCATTCCTAGATATTATGTGAAGGATGTACTGTATTAAAACAAGGAAGTAACTCAAGGAAAAAAAAAGATCTAACAACAGTAGAAAAGTTCATCAACAATGAACAAAAGCAGTGAAGAAAAGTCCAGCACAAAAGCCAGGCAACAGGTCTAGGTAACATCTAGTCCAAAACGAAGAAAGATGACTACGGGAACCCTTTTGGGAGGGGGGGATTCATATGCACAAAATAATAGTAGTAAAGACTAACTACATGAAGGAGTTGATAAAATGGAAGAAAAAATAGTGAAAATGTCACAAGGAAAAGGCAATTGCAGAGTCAAAAACCAAGAAACAATACAAGGAAATGTCATTACATACTACTTGCCTCTGTTGTGAACAGTATTACATAATCACAATAATGCAGAAACTATTTCTTGACTTAACTCTTTTTTTTTTTGAGACAGAGTCTCACCGTGTTGCCCAGGCTAGAGTGAGTGCCGTGGCGTCAGCCTAGCTCACAGCAACCTCAGACTCCTGGGCTCAAGCGATCCTCCTGCCTCAGCCTCCCGAGTAGCTGAGACTACAGGCATGCGCCACCATGCCCGGTTAATTTTTTTTCTATATATTTTTAGCTGTCCAATTAATTTCTTTCTATTTTTGGTAGAGACGGGGTCTCACTCTTGCTCAGGCTGGTCTCGAACTCCTGGGCTCAAACAATCCTCCGGCCTCGGCCTCCCAGAGAGCTAGGATTACAGGCGTGAGCCACCGCGCCCCGCCTTGACTTAACTCTTAAATCAAGTGATAAAGCATTAAGGAGCACAGCAGAGTACAAATGTTCTCAACCTTGGTAATGTCAAAGTAGAAATGACAGATATAAGGGCAAAAAGAGGAACGGAAAGGTGAAAAGATAAGTTTCTACTTGGGAAATCAAGATAGACGATCTATACCTTAACATAAAGGAAAGATCTAGTAATATGTATTAATATAAATCACAAGGATAATTAACAGAGAAACTAAAAGTGATATATCTACTGGGGATGTAGATATAAGGAAGCCAAACTTTCACGTACCAGAGCAGATACAAACCATGAAATGAGAATACTATATAGTCACAACACCACCACATGAAGACAATCTAAAAGTTTCCTTGTGAGAGTGGCACCAAGAACTGAGGAAGAGCTACTGATCTTTACTACAAAGCATTCTGGGCTATTTGACTTTTTTCAACT
Organism: Avahi laniger; assembly: GCA_963575035.1. Taxonomy (NCBI): domain Eukaryota; kingdom Metazoa; phylum Chordata; class Mammalia; order Primates; family Indriidae; genus Avahi; species Avahi laniger. The sequence goes on along the minus strand of CAUYSK010064968.1, from coordinate 79,804 downwards.
ATGTGTAAAAATTTCATAAAGTTTTTAAACTGACTTAAAACCTTAATACTTAGGACAAATTAGGATGGAAAGAAAAAAAGAAAAAAATAAATAAAAACAAAACTTCAATACTGATATTCTCATGAAAACATAATACATAACATATCCTGCCTAGATTTTTCCCCATAATGAAATGGATAAAACTTTAGCTTAATCTTCCTCTTCAGGATAAATAATTTTTGAGGCTTTAAAACCATTTTATGAGGTATTTGCAGACAACTAAGTCAGTCAAGTTTCAGGATGTATATGCTACCATCACCAAAATTACTGGTCCATATTTAAGTAAAATGTAATCACAAAGTTAATTCACTTCAACCAGGCCAAACACGCATATTCGCCCACGTATTCTCAATTTTGTGCTTATTTTACCATAAATACAAAAATGCTGGCTGGGCGCGGTGGCTCACGCCTGTAATCCTAGCACTCTGGGAGGCCGAGGCGGGCAGATCGTTTGAGCTCAGGAGTTTGAGACCAGCCTGAGCAAGAGCGAGACCCCGCCTCTACTAAAAACAGAGAGAAATTGTCTGAACGACTAAAAATATATGTAGAAAAGATTAGCCGGGCATGGTGGCGCATGCCTGTAGTCCCAGCTACTCGGGAGGCTGAGGCAGGAGGATCGCTTGAGCCCAGGAGTCTGAGGTTGCTGTGAGCTGGGCTGACGTCATGGCACTCACTCTAGCCCTGGCAACACAGTGAGACTCTGTCTCAAAAAAAAAAAACCAAAAAAAAAAAACTACAGAGTAAAAGCTTGGTAACAAGGCAAAATATACAGATAAGAAAAACATGCCTGATTTTAACCTATGATAGAAGATTCAAGTGAGACATTGAAAATAGTCACAGGAAATTCTTAAATAAACCATTAGTTTTACCAGATAAAAATGGTTTTCTATTTTTCTTTTTTCTGTTGTTAGATGTGGTGGTGGTAGTGGTTTCTTTTTTGTAGGGAGAAGACAGCTGAAGGGGACTGCTACAGCATTATGGCTCATGATGTTTACATTTTGCTTAACAATATTCTACTCTAGAAACAAAGCTATTTTTTAAATAAAACATCTAAAAACATACTGTAATTTATTTCTCTAAAATACAAATTACATCATAATTAAGCTTCCATAATGATGACAACATTTTTATCTCTAGGGAGTGTCATCAATACTAGTTAAATAAATTAGCCAGGCACAGTGGCACATGCCCGTCACAGCTACTCAGGAGACTAAGGCAGGAGGATTCCTTGAGCCCAAGAGTTCAAGGCTGCAATGAGATGTGATTATACCACTACACTCCCACCTGGGTAACAGAGTGAGATTTTTGTCTCTTAAAAATAAAATAAAATAAATAAGTTAGTGCAACGGTTCATGGAGAGAAGTTTAGATCCTATTTTACCATTAAGAGTCCAGTGCCCACGCTAGCCATCATACCTCATACTTCAGTCGTCATAGACTCACTTCTCCAGTATCCATGAAATATAACAAAAAAGCTAAGAAATACTTAAAACATAATTTGTCAAACTCCCCTCAAAGCAAGATAGGAAAATATTGAATAATTTGATTCCTGAAGGCTGGGCATGGTGGCTCACGCCTATAATCCCAGCAAGGATCACTTGAGGTCAGGAGTTCAAGACCAGCCTGGGCAACACAGACCCTTTCTCTACAAAAAATTTATAAAATTTAAAAAAGGATATATAATTTGACCCTTGAATTATATTTTTGTTGTCATTAAAATGAAGAAAAAAAATGGTTCAGTGTTTAGAAAGGATACAACATGACATGTCTTTTATTTTACATTTTGTATAGGTCTAGAAGTTGAAACTATGTGTACAAAGCCAACTGTAAAACTAGAGCAGTTATTTTATAACAAATATGACACTTTACATTAGAAGCAGCAATCGTTTATTCAGAAATAGATACTATTGAATAGTTTATACTTCAAATTTACCTTGTTAGAATACATTGTTTCAAAATCAACAGTACTTAAAAAATAGAACATATACTTCAGGGGGGTTTTTTTGTTTGTTTGTTTGTTTTGTTTTTTGAGACAGAGTCTCATTCTGTTGCCCTGGCTGGAGTGCCGTGGTGTTGGCCTAGTTCACAGCAACCTCAAACTCCTGGGTTGACATAATCCTCCTGCCTCAGCCTCCCAAGTAGCTGGAACTACAAGCACATGCCACCAAGCCAGCTAATTTTTTCTACTTTTAGCAGAGGTGGGGTCTCACTCTTGCTCAGGCTGGTCTCCTGACCTGAAATGATGCTCTCACCTTGGCCTCCCAGGGTGCTAGGATTACAAGCATGAGCCACCAAGCCCAGCCTACTTCAGTATCATTAAAGTTTACTTTTAGAAAAGTGCCCAAACAGGATTTTGTGGCCTCGGTATAAAAAATATATACATGATGTCTTCTTATAAACTAGGCACTGTTACATAAATATATAATAAAAATTATTCTATAAGATAGATTAGCATGCTTAACATGTTCTTTAAGAAAAAGATGTATTTAAGGCCACCTGAGGTTAACATTAAATAGAATAGGCAACGGCCTAAATATGAATCTAATTATGAATATAATGAAGTCAACCCTACACTATCTTAAAAGAGTTTTACTTAAACAAAAAGAGAACATGTATTTAATTCATCACACTGTTTTCTCTGGTCTTGAAACAAATTCTCTTAAAACTGTATTAGGTAGATGAGAACAGTCAAAAAGAATAATAAAAATAAAAATCTCATTACCTATGGAATAGTTTTGAGCTTTTAAAAATTTTCTTCTGATCTACTTAAATTCTGGCAATCAGATTCTCATAAGAGACATATTAAAAGCGGTTAAGCACAGCAGTCCCCAAATGTTTTAGCACCAGGGACCAGTTTTATGGAAGACAATTTTTCCGCACACCGAGGGTCGGGGGATGGAGTATCACGGGTGGGGGGGTGGAGGTGGTGTGGAGCTCAGGAGGTAATACACAGTCGTTTCCTAACAGGCCACAGACTGGTGCTGCGCCATGGCCCAGGGACTGGGGACCACAGGGTTAAGGGACAGAGATTTTATTTCCTGGGGTTTTTTTTCTTTTTTAATTACAACAGAATTAAACCCACATGAAGAAATATGCTGAAAATCCTCGAACCTGTAAATGGTATACCTGAGTCAAAGTGTTTTTTCGGAGTTTTCAAATTATATAAATATTTAAATTGTGTTAAATGTATTATTACCATTTAAATATCCCACAGAAGTATTATCTACTCTTATATACACAGAAAATTTATACAGACAGAATTGGAATCAAAATGCTGAGTTGTTCTAGTATAGCTAATAAAACCACTAGAGAAACTAAGTGAAAAAGCCTTAAGAACCAAAAGGGAGGAAATCATATTGTATTCCCATTATTCTTACATCAACTTCAAAAAGCTGAATATAAAATTTTTATAATTATTTGTTCTCTCCTTGTTTACAACCTAGATTTGATTCCATGATAAAAATACATATCTCAGGCCACCACGGTGGTCCACGCCTGTAATCCTAGCACTTTGGGAGGCCGAGGCGGGAGGATTATTTGAGCTCAGGAGTTCGAGACCAGCCTGAGCAAGAGCGAGACCCCGTCTCTACTAAAAATAGAAAGAAATTAATCGGACAACTAAAAATATATAGAAAAAAAAATTAGCCAGGCGTGGTGGCGCATGCCTGTAGTCCCAGCTACTCGGGAGGCTGAGGCAGGAGGATCGCTTGAGCCCAGGAGTTTGAGGTTGCTGTGAGCTAGGCTGACGCCATGGCACTCTAGCCCAGGCAAAAGAGTGAGACTCTGTCTCAAAAAAAAAAAAAAAAAAACATATCTCTATAACTAAAACTATCATATTTAATGCTTTAATACAGTTCGATACTTAACAAATACAATAGTTCTTTTTATTTAGTCTTTATTTTTACCAGTACAATCCAAGTCAAGTCACTTTTCAGAACCAGATGGAAAAATATCCTCTGAAAAGAAACAAAAAATTTTTATCCTTAGGGAATTTGGGAGTTCTGGCCTTCTACTGTCATTTTGCATTTCTGTACCTAAACTATTTCATAAAAACTGTTACCACAGCTCGGATCAGCCATATATATTATCCTGCCAAATCCAATACCACTAGAAAAGAACACTTTCAGCTTCATCCATTCACCCTTCAAGCAACTAGTTTAAATAGGGCATATATGCAAAAAAAAAAAAACAAGAACATTACAGTTATTTCTTGCAAACCTCTCCTATGGCTCTGAGAATCTCACACCACCCACCCACATACACACAAAACTAACTCTCTCACACTCACTTACACACTCTCTCTCTCTCTCTCTCTCTCTCTCTCTCTCTCACACACACACACACACACACACACACACACACACACACACACACCTACCCACCACAACCACCCACCATGCCTCCCTGAAGGAAAGACTGGGAAACTACCATGGAGTGGCAGAAATTAAGGACATATGAAGCTCAATACCATGTAGTATGCTGGGTTTGATGCTGGAACAGAAAAAAAGGACATTAATAAAATAAAATAAAAGCCAAATACAACAACAACCAAACATGGTAAATTCCAAAGAAAATTTGTAGCTTAGCGTTGCAACAATGTTAGTTTCTTAGTTTTGATTAATATAGCATGATTACATTAAGATGTTAATATTGGAGAAACCTGAGAGAAAAGCTGGGCAAAGGATAGATAAGAGCTCTCTGTAAAAACTTTGCAAGCCTATTATAAATCTTAAATTATTTCAAAATAAGTTAAATGTGGTTACAACAGCTAGCTATTAGCAGCAGCCTAAGGAGCCTCCGATAAAGAATATTCTCTTATTTAATGTTTAGGACATTTGAGGTATAACCATTAGGGAAAAATCTTTAGAACAAAATAAAATTCCACACCCAACCCAGTAAACATTCTTCTAAATCAGGAATATTCCCATTTTGAACATATTAAAAAGGGATTTTTCTTTTCTTTTTAAAATAATTGTCTTCATTGGTATATCTACTGGGATTGTTACTTTTTGATCCATTAGTTTCCATCATAAATGTTAATATTTTCTCTTTCTCCTAGTCTCTATATAATTAATTATATGTAATATATGATCTATACATAACATTGTCATATATAATTTCTTTATAATATGTAAATAGCTTTAATAAGTCCAGACTGCAAAATTCCAACCTACACCAGAATATCTTAAATTTTAATTTGTAATTAATAAGTATTTAGTGTATTTCAAATACTAAATGAGTTATAAGTTTCAAACTACATTTCATGCTTAATAATTTCCTATTTTCCTAAGGAAAAAGGGGAACAAAAGAGAAAAAAGGCCATCAGAGATTAAGATGTGACAATAGAAATGAAATAACATAATGAAAAATTATTTCATGGATCTCTTTATTAAGTAAAGCTATTATTTACATTTTTGTTACAGGACATTATGAAATACATTAGTGGTTTTAGGAGAAAATAATGATGAAAGCTAGTATAAGAAATAACTAAGGGATTTTAAGTGGGCAGGTATAATATATATGAAGAATATGTTCTAAAATATATATCAAAAGCTACATCTTCAAAGTCTCCTTGCAAGATAAAATATTACTAAAAAGGTTTCAAAGAAATAACAAGAAGCATGATAAAGGAAAAATCTAATGGAACAAATTAAGAAATTGCTGTTAATATCAGATGCTATTTCCATTATAATGTTTTTGAAAACCCATCTACACAGGATAGGCAGAGTGAAACGTGTTAGGTTTTTCTGTGATTAGACTTAAGAATTGCACAACGGGTGTAGGAATCACTTGGAACTCTGAATATGACTTTTTATTTCATATCAAGTTCTTTTCTCAAATAAATTACTTTTGAAATTGACAGCTCATCTTCATATTATGGCCCATGAAATCATTAATTAAGTTAATCAAGTTGACATCTTGTTACAAAATGCTATAAAGGTTTTGTTAAATGAAAACCTCATTGCAAACAAAAGATGGCATAATTTCAAACAAAGAACCATAAACCCTTGGGAAAAAATTTCTGAGTAAAAGTGTAGAGAGAAACTAAAGGACAGAAACTTCCTCCTTCAAATCCTACCAAAATAAATAAGAATGAGGGGTAAAGAACACTAGCACATATCAAACACATCCCATTATATCTTAACAGGAAAAAAGAAAGAGTACATTTAAAAATCAGTGTGCCCCCTAAGCTCTATTTATAACAATTGTGCTCCGTTCAATATTGGAGAGGGAGAAAGGTGAGTGGTCAAAGTCTGGCATCTACACTTATTACCATTCAAAAATTATTTTGTGAAAGATCTATCTGGAGAAATTGGGCAGGATTTCTATAGAAAAGAGGCTGAAAAGTCTTCCAGTATAAACGTCTAACTTTATCATTCAATGTTTCACCACTGCCATCTGTCACTGTTTAAAGCTATGATGAAAAAAGTTGAGAGAAAAGGTAGCTAATTTAAATCTAATTTAATCTCCTTGAGACTTTCTCTTTGACTCATGGGTTATATAGAAATGTATTTTTTACTTTCTAAATACTTGGAGATTTTCTAGATACCTTTTTATTAATTCACTTCAGTTTTATATTGTTATGGTCCAAGAAGACACTTTGTATAATTTCTATCCTTTTTCATTTGTTAAGGCTTGTTTTATATTCCAGAATGCCAACCATTTTGATGCATGTTTCATGGACACATGAGAAGGATGTGTATTCTACTGTTAGATGGAATATTCTATAATGCTCAGATCTATAATGCTGAGTTGGTTGATAATGTTTTTCAGGTAATCTGTTTTCTTACTGATTTTCTGCCTACTTGTCCTATCAATTACTGAGAAAGGCATACATATGTCTCCAACTATAATTACAGATTTATTTCTTCTTTCAGTTCCATCCATTTATCTCATGTATTTTGAAGCTCTACAGCTAGATGCATACATATTTAGAGTTCTGAAGTCTTTACAGAGAATTTACCCCTTTTATTATTATATAATATTCTACTTTATCTCTGCAAAACTTTCTTCCAAAGGAAAATTTTGCTGAAATTGATATCGTTAATCCTGCTTTATTCTGGTTAGTTAATTTAATTTTTTTATTGATGTATAATAGATGTGCTTAGTTTCAGGGTACCATGTGATAAGACATTCACATAATTTATAAAGATAAAATCAGTGTGGTTGGGATATTAATCTCCTTAAATATTTCTCTTTATGCTAGAACCATTCAAATTCTCCTCTTCTAGCTATATTGAACTGTGAAATAGATTATTGTAAACTATAGTCACCCTATTGATTAACACTAGGTATTACTTTTTGTATATAGACCCTTGTGTTTGTACCTATTAATAATTTTTCTTCATTCCCTCTCTGGTTAGTGATTTTCTGATCTATCTTTCTCCATCCTTTTACCTTAATTTATCAATATCTCAAATTCGTACTGAGCTTCTTAAAGATAACATATATCTGGATAATTATTTTTTATCTAATATAAAATTCTTTTCTAACTAGTGGATTTAGATCATTCACATTTAAGATGGTTATTTATGTGCTTGGATTATATTCTAACATATTGTTACTGGTTTCATATTTGTTCCAATTGGTCTTTGCTTCTTTTTTTCTTTTTTCTGCCTTCTCTGGTTTTAACTTAGAAGTTTTTTTTTTAATGATTCCATTTAGCAGTTTTTATTTTTAATGATTCCTTTTTATCTCATTTATTGACTTATTGATTATATTTTTTTTCAAACTTTATTTTCTATGATCACTCTAGGGTTTGTAACATACAATTTAAAATAATCTGAGTTCACCTCCCTATGATATTATATATATATATGACCTCATGTGGTGTAAGAATTTTGCTAACTCTGTATAACCAATCCCTCCCTCCCATCCCTTATGCCTTTTTTGTTATTCATGTGATGCTATACACACCCAATATACTGTTTGCTTTGTTTTTCCTCAGTTATCTTTTAAAAAACTAAAAACATTCTTTATTAGACCACATTCAGTTTTTAGTGACTTTTTAAGCACATCTAGCTTAATCTTCTTATATGTTTATATGGCATTCTAGAGTATCTATCCCAGGTAACCAAATACTTGGATTCTTTTTCTCCTTTCAGGGGAAAGAGTCCCTTCCCTAACTCTCTCAATATGTGAGGATAAGTTTTTGTCCTGAAATGCCAATTGTTTTAATGAACTCAGGAAAAACTGTTCATTTGCATTTTGTCTAGATTATTTTGTCGTTGTAAGAGTGGGGGTGCTGCTCTTTCTAGCTTTCTGCATCTGCCTGCTGAATTCAGAAGACTATCTAATTTAAAATAAAGTTAAGTGAAAAAATAAGAAAATAATTGAGAGGTCATTCTAAGGCAATATCATTTTCAGGAGAAAGAGTCTTGATTACAGACTCTTGAATTATTTATTGAATAATTTCTCATTACTTCTTATTAACAATGTCAATGCTAAGGACACACACACGCATAGATACTATTTGGAACTGAGACTTTATTATCCTTAATTAATAGCTTTCTTTCTAGGCTTATTTCCTATTATTTAAGTCCTGGACATTTCTCATTTAGGTGAAAATGAAAGACTTATTTTCATCATTTTTTAAAAATTTCTTTTGGTTATTTATTTATTCAGAATATTATAGGAATAAAAATATTTTGGTTACATAATTGGCTTTTGTACAGTTTGAATCAAAGTTAAAATGTGTCCATCACCCAGATAGTGTGCATTTTATTCATTAGGTGTGAATTTATCCATCCGCTTTCCCCCTTCCACCTGCTTGATTTCTGTTGAGTTTTACTTCCATTTGTGCACATAAGTGTTGATCGATTAATTCCAATTTAATATTGAGGCCAGGCATGGTGGCTCACGCCTGTAATCCTAGCACTCTGGGAGACTGAGGTGGGAGGATCATTTGAGCTCAGGAGTTTGAGATCAGCCTGAGCAAGAGCATGACCCCTTCTCTACTGAAAAAAAAAAAAATAGTAATTAGCTGGACAACTAAAAAATACATAGAAAAAATCAGCTGAGTATGGTGGTGCATGTCTGTAGTCCAGCTATTGGGGAGGCTGAGGCAGTAGGATTGCTTGAGCCCAGGATTTGAGATTGCTGTGAGCTAAGCTGATGCCACAGCACTCTAGCCCAGGCAACAGAGTAAGACTGTCTCAAAAAAATTTAGTATTGAGTACCTGTGATGTTTGTCTCCAGTTCCATCTAAGATGTTATAAAAGGTATTAGTTCACCATTTTTTATGACTGAGTAATACTCCATGGTATACATTTACCACATTTTATTAATCCACTATGGGCTGATGGCCACTTGGATCATTTCCACATCTTTGCAATTGTAAATTGTGATGCTATAAACATTTGAGTGCAAGTGTCTTTTTTTATAGAATGTCTTTTGTTCCTTTAAGTAAATACCCAATAGTGGGATTGCTGGATCAAACGGTAGGTCTTCTTTTAGTTCTTTGAGGTATCTCCACACTATTTTCCATAAAAGTTGTACTAGTTTATAGTTCTACCAACAGTATATAAGCGTTCCTTTTTCTGCACATCCATGCCAGCATCTGTTGTTTGGGGATTTTTTTGATAAAAACCATTCTCACTGGAGTTAGGTGGTAACTCATTGTAGTTTTGATTGCATTTCTCTGATGATTAGTGACATTGAGCATTTTTTTATATGGCTATTGGCCAGTAGTCTATCTTCTTTTTAAAAGTTCTGTTCATGTACTTTTGCCTACTTTTTAATGGAGTTGTTCGATTTTTTTTTCTTAGTGATTTGCTTGAGTTCTTTGTAGATTCAGGTTATCAGCCCTGTATTAGATATATAGCATGTAAATATTTTCTCCCATTCTGCAGGTTACCTATTCACTCTAGTGATAGTTTCCTTAGTTGTGCAGAAGCTTTTAATTTGATCAGGTCCCATTTATTTATTTTTGTTGTTGCTGTGATTGCTTTTAGGGTCTTTATGATAAATTTTTTGCTTAGGCCAATATCTGTATGAGTTTCTCCAATATTTTCTTATAGAATTATTATAGTTTCCTGTCTTAGGTTTAAGTCTGTTATCCATCCTGAATGAATTTTTGTGAGTGGTGACAGATCCAGATCCTGTTTCAGTCTTCTACATGTGGTTACTCAGTTTTCCCAACATCATTTATTTAATAGGGATTCTTTTCTCCAATGTACATTTTTGTCTGCTTTGTAAAAGATCAGATGGCTGTATGAGGATGATTTTACAGATGGCTGTATGAGGGTTCTCTGTTCTGATCCATTGTTCTATGTCTCTGTTCTGTATCAGTACCATGATGTTTTGGTTACTACAGGTTTATAGTATAGCTTGATGTGTGGTAAATTGATGCCTCCCAAGTTTTTCTTAAGATTGCTTTGGCTATATGGGGGTCTTTTCTGGTTCCATACAAAGTGTAAAATTATTTTTTCTAGATCTGTGATAAATGACATTGATATTTTAATAGGGATTGCATTGAATCTGTGAATCACTTTGGGTAGTATAGACATTTTAACAATTTTGATTCTGCTTATCCATGAGCATGATATTTTTAAGAAATAAGACCTTTACCAGCAATAATCCCCCAGCATCCTTCCTCTTTATACTATTAACCAAGATTGATTAATGTGTCTATTTGCTTACTGTGATGGAAAGTGGGAAAGCTAGTATCTAACATTAACAGTTTTTGTAGTAGAAGGTTAGCTTAGTGAGACAGGAAAATGCATGGGTTACAGGCTTCGTGGTATGCAAGCATCGGCACTATCAAACATCTCAAAATCTCTTGCTTTAGAAGATGGATAAAATCAACAACCATTATTTCTCAAGCCATAATTTCAAGTGAAAGGCAAATGTCCTGGATGGCATGGAAATAAAATCTTATTACCTCAGTGACATCATCCTGATTCAAACCACCAACAACTAAGTTACAATATACCGTTATGTTATTGTGGAAGTGATTTTATTATGAATATAATCAGCATAGCTTTATGTAATAGCTCCAGGTAGTTCCAATTTGGCATTTGTTATTTCAAGATTTATAACAAAGAAATTATGTTATCTGATAGAAACTCAGTAAAACTTCATTAAAGGTCTTTAACTTTTACGAATCAAAATGTGATAGAAAAGAATGATCTCACATTGGACATTACAAGCATCACAAGCACAACTTTCCTATTATATCTTTGTTCTTAGAGCAGAGTTTCAATTAGAAGACCAAAAAAAAAAAACATTTGAAATGTACCAGTCTCAGTAATTGGACAGTATTATTAAGCATAACAATAGAACAGTAATTTTATTAATCATCAACATATTATAAAAAATAAACTGAGTATTTTAATTGTTTTAATAATGAAGGATCTAGATTATGGAAAAATAAATATATTGGTTTAATTCATAAAACACATTACTGATCAAATTAACATTAAATCTTTGCTGCTATAAATGCAAAATTCTGTAGTGTTTTACATCCTAATTCTAAAGCAATATGCTTTATGAAATCACTCCCTAAGGATATTTTTGGAGTGCTTTTAGTGGTATCATTAATGAATAATTCAAATTTCATAATTCAAAGAACTTGAAAATGGTAGAAGTGTTTGGTGAATCCTTGAAACCAATACAGATTATGTTCAGATGTTCTATAGTTGTGAGAGAAATTTTATGAAGTATTAAAATTTGTTCAATTTACAAATGAGAATTGATACTTATGAGCTTATTAATGTCTATATGTTTAACATAGAATAAATATATACAAATCTTTATGAATATTTAATAGAATATTTGGGATTTTACTAAGGATTTTGAATATATATTTAAATGTCAATAAAGACAACTGATATATATAACTTCATAGATTTTAGATAAAATTACTAAAAGTACGTATATTAGCGGACTGACAGAACCATTTGAGAAGTGACATAAAATGAAAACACATGTATCACATATAACTAAAAATTGGGATAATTGATGATATTACATAGAAAATTTTAGCAAAATTTTTTAAGATAAAATTCTCATCATTTTTCTTGTTTCTCCATTTCAAAGTATAAAACTTATCAACTGACTTGATGACAGCCATGCAGAATAATCATAAATAACTTAATCATCTACCCTTATTGGATGCCTATTATGTTCCAGACTTTCTATTGGGTGTTCATATTGAAAAAGATAAAATTCCCAAGGGTCTCATAGACTAGTAGGAATGACAGACAACTAAACAATTTTAGTATAATTTTGTGAATTCTGTGACATATTCATCTACATGCTTTATGATAGTACATGAAAAGTATACTTTTCATGAGGAAAAAGAAATGATTGTAGCTACCTGGAATGAATTTTCATCTATGCTAAATCTAAAACTTGAATGGTAATTGGTTATGTGAAGGTGGAAGTTCACTTCCCACAGATGCACCAGTATATGAAATATCACAGAGGAAAAAGACAGCACATTCAGAAGGGTATCTTTACCCTTCTGTTTGACTATCTGGGACATGATGTCTAAGAAGAGGGGAGAATAAAAGCCTATAAAAGTAGGCATGTTCAATATCTTAGGGGTCGTGTTTAAAGTCACAGCTCAGAAGCTGTCAATGTGTCATTTCTCTAAAACTCCAATTTTTTCTTGGCTATCTGCTAAGTGGTCAAATCACCAGAATTCGTAGCCATGTGGAATAAACTGAACATAATTTCATGCTAGCGTACTGGCCTGTGAGCAGCTGCCCTTAAAAACATACAACTGTGTGAGGCCAAGTACCGTACCCCACTAACAAGACCCAGAGGGCACAGCAACACTTGGCCATTCTATCAAATCATCCAGAGCATTATCCCAGCACTCTCATCAGTGTTTTAGCCCTGAGAGAGCTTCTGATATACTCGAGGGAGGGTTTTGATTGCAGATGTTTAACATGATGATCTAGTCATTTATTTATAGCTGTCCATCATCTATCCATAAAATAATGATCTGAATATAAACAGGAAAAGTTCCCATTTTATTGAACTATGTGTCCATAGTAAAAGGTGAAAGTCTCTATTATTACAAAACTGTTAAAAATAACACTAGAATATTTAAATAAAATGACATCAAATGAATACTTGAGCAATGTCATTTCTAATGTACTTTGAAATTTTGAATTTTGTCTGAATCATTCTATTTTGTTTAAGTGGGTTAGGTAGAGTGCCAAATTAATATTTACAGAAAATGGCTAAACAGTAAAATGTTCAAGTGCTGCTTCAAGGAATGATGTTTCAATTGAATACACAGGAACTATCAAAAACATGCTCATTAAACAACCAGTCAGTCCTTCCAAGACCTGACTGGGCATTGTAATTATCCATAGAGATTGTTCAAAGTACAGATTACTAACTCAGTCCCCCAAGATTTCAATTCCCCAGGATTTAATGATTGACAAAACTGAGTAGAGGCCCAAGAACTTGTTTTTGTAAATGAAGTGCCCAGATGATATTGACGCACTGTGTACATATTTGAGAGCTACAACTACAGGGATTGCCTTTTCAGTTCAGATCTGAACCAGTAAGCAAGTTCTGTAGTTTAATATGGTACTGGAATATAATGTATATATTGAAGCTTTTGTTTAGTTCAGATTACAGAGAGGGTCTGGTGTGCTCAGAATTTGGAGATAAGGGGATATCAGAAGGCTTCCAACTAGAACTCACTGTAAATATTTAACTAATTAGTCATAGGCATTTTTCAAGGCATTGGAGGGAGTAGAATGCTTTTCGATAAAATTTGTACAGCTACATACAGCGGGATATAAATATGGACTGTTTCTGTAACTGGTTTGACTGAGTCCCAAAGGGTAAGAAATATATAAAAGATTACAAACACCCCCTTATCTAAAAGCAAGCCACACAATCCTTTTGATTTTACAAATAAATTCTGCCTTCATTAATGGTAATCCATGTCTAGGGTATAAAAAAATGGGAGTTAAAAGTTTTATCAGGAAGAGTTTTCAGTATACTAAATTTTTCCTTATAATCATGGGGAAGGAAGGGTAGTCCTTCTCCTCTTACCTCAACCCCAGAGAAAGGGGCTTATCAAATCACTAAAATAGATATTTATATTAGGAAATTTGGCAAATATGAAATATCCATGTGGGAATGACTGATACCAAAGGTTATCAAAAATATCCAGAATTTTGCCAAAATAAGATAAAAATTTGGAGGTAAGTTCTTTTGATGTTAAAATAAAGGCAAAAATTATCCAATAATAGTTTAAGGTAATGCATTTAGTTTATCCCACTGTGTACTATTGATCAATGGTTTCACAATAACTAAAGTTTCTTCTTGTAGTTCTTATACTGTAGTAATGCAAAATAATCTATGCAGTAGAACAGATTTCTCCAAAGATTTATGACCTGTTGAGTATTAAGCAGTTTTATATCTAACCCAGCAATCTTACCTTAATATTTCTTTGTTAAATTGCTTATAAATAATCTAGATTCTCAGATGCTCATTGAATCAGTCACAACTTAATTCTCCCTCAATATTTAATGGGTTAAATAAGATCTTTGATATATGTTCAATTTATGTTTGCCTAAAAATTGAAATTTATACTTTTAGAAATTTACATTTTCTCTAGGCTTTGGTTGGCACTATCTGTAGCAGGATAAAGACGGATGGCTACAAAACAATAATCTGTCCTTCATACTAAGGGTGTCCTGGGAAGGGAGAGAACATTGGAGGTCATCTTGGACTCTTCTCTCACAAATGCCAACTGGAGCGTCAATATTATTCTGTCATAGAGTGATGCATGGTGGATTGAATGCCTGAAGCCTTCATTAATAATGGGTTAAACAAAACACTTGATATGTGTTTATATTTACCTGAGTAAACATTTTACCTTTGAGGTAATATACTTTCTTAGTTTTGGAGGGCATCAATTGATTCCCAAGTGGATTCCCCTAACAATCAATAAATTAAATGGTTGAGGAAGCACACCAGGTAAACTCTTTAAGTCTAGACAAATCTTTGTAGACTGCCAATGGATATTCCAAGCAAATCCCAGACCTTTGCCTCCACTGACCCACTTTTTCCTGTCTCACATACTTCCCATCTTTTACTGATTTGAGTTCTTGTTTCTGTTTTTCTAGTTTGCACATGGACATCAAGTTATTTCCCATTGGTAACAGCAATCTCTGTTAGAGAAATAACAGTGAATCCAAATATCTAATCTTTTAATTTGTTCTGAGTTTTTCTTTATGAAGCCATTGAAACAACTTGATCTATGATGTCAGAAGTATTTATCTGGTTTACAATTGTATCTCAAATGCCTAACAAAACTTTATTGTGCAGAGTAGACATTCAGTACTTGTTGAATAAGTAACATTGCTGCTTCTGCGATTGCATTTAGTTTTTTCCTTGCCACATTTATGTTAATATTAATAGGTGGTGATGTTTCTTCCAATGAACTTTTGTCCTGCTTTATCATCCTTCCTTCTGATTTATAGCAGTGTATTTTGGAACCAAGTAGATTAACTTTTTAAATGCCATTCCATTTGATCACATGGGGCTCTTATATGCCACTAAAGTCTATTTGATGAAAGACAGTCATCTTAAGATGGAAAAATACCTTCTGACAAATATTGTATTTCAGTAAAAATGAAGAAAAGTTGCTTCTGGTTAGAGCTCCAACTAGAGTGTATTTTGTTTTTCTGACAAGTCCTTGTCTAAATCCAAATACAGTAATGTTTAATCTCTGGTTTAGAAATGTAGCTCGACTATTTTGTTTAAACATTGCTAGGGTACATTAAGTGACTAGAAATCTGACAAGAATCGATGCACAGACTTTTCTAACAATCTACTGAAAGACTAGAGAAGCCACTTAGCCTCCCTCTCAGCAAATGCCATGAGGACACTCCTCTGGCTAATCTTGCTACCTTATTCCTTGTGCTTTTATTTTTTTTGTTTCTACTACTTTCTATTTTATTTTTAGAGCTACTGGTAATATTTTTATTGGAGTGCTTCTTAAAGCCCAAGACTGTCCATCAATTGATAGGTCTCACGATCTCTCTACTTACTTAACTCAAAAAGTAGTTCCTTCATACAATGATGGTTTTGATGCAAATAAATACAGGATTGAGAAAGAATAAATTAGCAAATACAGCAAAATACAAAGATTTAGGCCTAGTTGCTGGTATGTAATTTCTGGTTTACCATCTGTTTCATACCTAGAAGTAATCAAATTCTAATTTTTCCAAATATAAATCTTACTCCTCCCTAAGTCTCTAATCCTTATTCCTTGAAATCCTCACTCTGTAATATTAAATTTTATCAAAGACTCAAAAACAATTTAAAGAAATTTTCCTTGGTTGGGCATATACATACTTTCATAAAGATAGTCCCAATGATCCAAATAGGAAAGACCACATTAAAACATTTATTCTTTTCAGAGCATATCTTCCACTTAATATTTAACCAAGCCACAATCTTGAAAAGGCAAGATAATGTGAACTAGAATATTGGGCCCCATGAAGATTAATTGAACAGCCAACTATGTACAATAAACACCACTGTTGTTTACTATATACAGAATTCACCACTGTTCTGAATACTTTAATAATATGGGAGCAAAGTCATCTATTTTTAAAAACCTCAAGCGCTTCAAATTTTTCATATTAAAAGTGAACATTATACTATTTTTTGAAAACTTGTTTTTCCTTTTTTTGACTACATACCAAAAAAAAAAAAAAGGCTTCTAATGTCATTTAAAGCTAGGGAGAGATCAGTGATTTTTCTCCATATACATTTCTTTTGAAATTCTCCCTGAAAACTATACTCAGAATGTTTTTTTCTTTAATCCAAGTCTTCTTATATCAATTTTGAATATGATTATGTAGAGAATCCTTTAGAATACTTATATGGATCAGTTAAGTTGACACTGGAAATGTAAATACAAAACATTGAGAAACAGGTTGGATTAGAGATAGATTAGCAAATTATCAAGACAGACTACACACCCAACAAATCAGAAAAACTAAGTGGCAAATTAAACAACGAAATAGTAATATCAAAAGTATTGATAAAATCTTATAAAAAATATATGATGAAATTTATTTCAATCAGAGCAGACATGTATAATATTTTATAAACATTCATTAATGAGTTTGGTTAAAACAATGGCAACATAAGTGTCCATCTCATATTGGACATCAACCAATTTCTAGATATTACTAATCAAGTTTATGTGAACAAGTCAATATAGACTCATTACTGTAACATTAAATAATGTTATAAAAATAATGTTACAGTAATTAGTAACATTTTTTCCTTTTTATAGCATCTTCCACAACTATAATGTAATTTCAGTGAAGCAGCTAAGTTATATTCATTTTCTTTAAGGAGTTAAATGTATATAGATATCTAGCAGGAATTATTTTGCAACCCTTATAAAATGAAATCATTTTCACATATACAGTAAAAAATTAAGTGTGTAATCTTATAGATATTTAATGGTAAATCAAACATCTCAATTTACGTAGTGACTTCTTATTCTATATCTCATGTAATGATTAACTTAAATTCAGCTCACGCTCAGAGTGATTTTACTACCTCCTACTCATTAAGGCCTGAGGGAAATGTTGGGTGACAGTGTTCAGGAATATGGTTGTTTTTAAAGGGCAAGGCCTTTTCAAAACTGATGATCATCCACAAATATACCCAGAACATATTATTTGTCAGGATTTTAAAGCAACTTTAAAGAATCATTGGAGAAAAAAATACGTATCAGTCTTCAAGGTGCTAATAGGTGAATTAATTCCTATATTGGCATTTATTCTGAAGAGTCCTAATGTTAAGAAAATTATTTGTATGTTAGACCAAGTTATTTTGAAAAGTAAAATTCTAGTAGTACCAGTATTTGAGTTTTTCTCATCCCATTGGCTTAATTAAGAACATTAGATAATTATCTTATCCCTAAAAATGAATTCTAAGAATCTAGAAATGTTAACAACATGTTCTACCCTCTGTCCTCTTAAGAGTCATTATTTATGAGCATCCATATTTCATCTTTAACATTTTAATTTGCAAAAGCCACCAAAGGAGCCCTGTGTACAGAGAGACTGTATCTTTCTACAATGTTGACATCATATTTTGAATTTTTAATGGAGGTGTGCAGTAACTTAGTTTGAAAATTGGATGAAATCAACACTTCACAAATTTAGTCTTTCATTAACTCAGTGGAAAGCTTAAGGATGTTTATGGTTGTCAATATACAGTCACATTTGCCTATTTATCTACTCAAACAGTCCCAGAAAAGGTCAGATAGAATTTATAACAGTGATTAGGCTCTTGTAGATATTATCATTAGAGGGATAAAATACATCCTTTGAAATGATTTTACTGTCAGCCCAAAAGAACAATCAGAAATGCTAATTATGACAGAAACAGTTACTGCTGTTGGATAATGTGTCCTAAAAATTCTAACAGTCCTAATTTTGCTTGAGGAAATAAAATAAATACTTCTGCAGAAAGAATATTATTTTTCTTTGATGAAAATTTTGACTTCTTTTTGTAAATATACCCACTACATAGGCTAAACTAGTAAATATTTAGACTAAACTTTTGTTTTTAGTGTACTTTTTGTTACTTTAAACATTTGAATATCTTAGAAAATTACATAAAGTAAGCTAGTCAGTAAGTGTAATGGAAAAGAAGGCACATGATGCCTTCTCACATGGACACCAGTGATGCTTCTCCTATTAACATGCAGTCTTGTTGGGCTAGTGACATACTTCTTGTACCATAAAGGGGTTTATATGTACAATCAAGCTCTTGGACTAGGTGGTATCTAAAATACCTCACAACTTTAAACCTGACTACAGGGTTTCCTATCTACTTTCTACAGTCCTAAAAATAAAAAGCATTGTAACATCTTCAATTATCTGGTTATTGAAACAATCCATAACAACTGACAAGTTGAAAGAACATTATGTATTGAAGCAATGGAGTTCACTACATTTTTTCTTAGCTCTTATAGAGGGTGTATTTTATATTTAGTGTGTCACCTGCTTAGGAGATATCAAAAGTGAATGTAGGGTTTTCTTACAACATGAAGGGATAGAGGACCATCAACTTTGATAGATCCTCATTACACTAGATTCTTACTGGATCTAAATAAAGATTCTTTCCTAAACAATGAACAGTGGGACATAATTTGATAAATGAAATACAGACATATTTGGAAAATTAGCTTTTAATCCTTTGCTCACATAACCAAAATGAACTCCTTTTCTTGCACTCAAAAATTTCTAATTATACCCTCAGTAAACTATTCAATGAATTTCCTCGTTGTCGTGGGTTTTCTTCTCCATCAAATTAATAGACAGAACTGTGTGTGTATTTTTGTTGTTTTGTTTTAGTTTTTGCTCCAGTAGTCATTTTAACAATCTAAAGTTTCCATTGAGTTTTCCTTAGTGAGCCTCACTTAAAAGTGCTATGTCATTTGCCCACAGAAATGAAAATAGTTACTCTTCATGAGTCCTTTTTTGTTCAGTTGGTTTTCTGGTAGTCCAGCACCATTAGTGAGTCTCATATTGGACATTGTAGTCTCCTGTGAGATTTTGTTTTAACACTGTAAGGGTTTGTTTTCTTGTTTGTTTATTTTTTTCTGTGAATTTTCAGTTTGCTTAGTTGTCTATTTGTGATTTTTTGAGAGAAGAGAAACTATTGCTGCCTTTTTGTGAATGTATTTTCGCATTTTTTAGCAATAAAAGAAAACCTTTCTGTGTCTTTTCTACATGATGCATATTTTAAATAGCAATGTCCTTCTCTCTCAATGGAAACTATTTTAATTAACCATTTCTTTTGTCTATAAAACTTACCATTCTGAGTGTATTCTACAAATACCTAGTCAACCTAGATATACCACAAGATGAGAGAGTAAATTAGTGCTTTAGATGATAAAATCTCTCAGATTCTTCAGCATCGCCTCTGTTATTTGGTTTATAGAAACTTCTGAGTGCTATATGAATTTAGAATATTATTTGCTGTTTCTAAGGAAAACTTTGTTATTTAGACAACAACTCTTCAAAAATGAGGTTTATCCTTGTTTACTTGGTTATAAGATTAAAAAGAATGAAGTTTATTTCATGTTTTTAAATAAGTTTAGTGTTACTAGTTTTATAAATATAAAATGTGATAAATTTTTATATATTTCTAGAAAGTGAATCATTTAAATTATACTGTTTTGATAAGATTTTGCCATGGTTTTATCACAGTATAAAAGTGTTAGTGTAAAATTCTAGTATGTGCTATACTTGTCCTACTGTCTTATAGAGAACAATCAGAACTTCCTAACTTTCTATAATAGGTTTATGGTCTCAAACTACTTTACCTTAATAATTGTTTGAGATTATGAAAAATGTAAACATGTGCATTCAAATAAATAAAATTATAAAAATCAATGTCTACATAAAAAGGATTAATTCTTGTGGCTTCAGAAATGGTACAATTTAGTGAAATTAGTTTCTCTAATAAGATTACTTACACTAAAAATGGCATATTCTTTTTGATCATTGTTAAATACACACTAATTAAATTTTTTTTGAGATACTTTAATTTCTGAGCTATCTATTTGGTTTTGAAACCTTGAGAGATCTGATTGAATACTTTTAGCTAAAACAACACTAAGAAAAACAAATTTCTAAAATGAAAAGAATAAATGTTTTAAGTTATTATGTAATAGATATTCATTATATTCTCTCCTATGTATCAATTCCTTTGTTCTTTATAAAGCAAAATCAAGTGTAATCAATATTATATACATATGGACTTTTAGTAAGTTTTTAAAACTTAAGATTGAATTTAAATGTTTAATAGTATCATTAAACAACGTCAAGCATAATTTTACATGAATGTGTAAATGATTACACACTAATCTAATAACATTAATCAACAAAACCTTCAAATATGGTAAAAAGAAGAGGCTAGATTGCCACTTTAGGAATGAGGCAGCCAAGAGAACAACTATTACATATTTTTTGTGGGGAGAGGGTATTGTAGGGGATCTGTTCTGATAATTTTTTATATTGTTTTTCTTAACTTCAAGTTCCACAGTTACAATCATGAAAAATTTAAGATGTCTTTTAGTTTTCCTGGAAAACTCTCAGGAAAATATCAATATGTACTTCTTCACTGTGAAAAAAGAGAAATGTTAAGAAAGCATTAGACTCTTAAAATTAGATTAATCATAATTCCCAAGACCTTAATTAAATCAGACAATTGTTAGACTTCTTTTATATACCAAGCTCAATTTTTTTTTTTTTTGCGACAAAGTCTAGCTTTGTTGCTGGACCAGAGTGCTGTGGCATTAGCCTAGCTCACAGCAACATCAAACTCCTGAGCTCAAGCGATCCTCCTGCCTCAGCCTCCCAAGTAGCTGGCACTATAGGCAGGTGCCACCATGCTTGGTAAATTTTTTCTATTTTTAGTAGAGACGAGGTCTCCCTCTTGCTCACTTTGGTCTCAAACTCCTGATGTCAAGTGATCCTCCTGCCTTTGCCTCCCAGAGTGCTAGGATTACAGGCATGAGCCACCTAGCCTGACCTCAAGCTTAAGATTTGAAGAAAGTCTTCATGAATCATAAGAGAATTTCAGCCTTCTTAGGTTATAATATATAAAAACATTATTAGTAATATCAATAAGTTTCTGTGATTAAATCCTATTCAGGTCAGGAAAAAGCATATTCATATTCACATGCAGATAGATACTTCAACCTTACCAATTTTTTTAAGAAATATTTTCTTTTATGTTTATCTATGAAAAATAATCACAGCACACTTTATGATATAAATGATAGGAGCTTGAATTTTGTCAGTGCCCCATCTGTTGCTAATAATATGTTCTTAAAACAAGGTGGTTATTGAATAAATCATTGTGTGTGTGTGTGCTTGAATACACACCTATACATATATACATATACATATATATGACATATATGTTATATGTCAATAGCAGTTTCTGTTTTCCTCACAGGAGGCCTCTGCTTATTTTTTCCCTGCTTTTACTTGCCAAAAGCCTTCTGCTATAAGCTATGGATCAGAATCTGGAAGAAAAATCAAAAAGTCTCAGAAAACTGTACCGGTTGCTACTGATTTCAATAACAACAAGAAATAATGATAGTTTAGGCTTCCCAGTTTAAGCTGACATTTTGCCACAAGCATATAATTTTCAAACTGCTTCAAGTAACTGAGTCATGATTTCTATATGGTTTTAGTCCTATAGCAGATGGATTCATGAGATTAGACTACATAAATCAAAGCATTTGGATCAAAATTGATACTTAAAAATAAAACTATTGGTTTATATCTAAATTTCTGAACTATTTTAATCATGAAATGTATACGTATTTTTTACAAGTTCGAAAGACTCGTTGCATAAGCAAGCCATTTACAAGATTCTGCAAAGCTAAAGCTGTATCAGAAGATTTAACTAACAGTTGAGTTTGTCATCTTTTTCTAGAATACTTAAAATTAACTGTCTCCAGAGCATTCTGCTAAAATTGTTCCTAGTGGTAAATATAATAAAATTCATCCATTGAAACTTTTTGGATAAAAAACAAATTAGTTCACTTTTTAAATGATAAAGTGACTCATATTAATTTAATCTTTATTATTATGACATGAACATCTGAGCTATCAAGGATAATAACTTTTTAAAATAAAACTTTGCTGATAGTGTTATCACTGGACATTACTAACACTTTTTATTAAAAAACGAGAGTCCTACTCATTGGACCACTAACATTTTTCTACAGTTAATTATAATAGTTCAGGGTCATCTGATAAATATGTCTATAAGATATATCAAATGTATTTTTCATTACCTCATGACTTAGTGTGTTTAGGCCAAGATGACATTGCCACACAATGTGGACCTTATTCAGTTTCAACAATAAAATTAAAAGATTTTATTCAATTTTGGAGTTTTAATAATTCTACACTATTGGTATCTTAAATGACTTAATCTTAACATAAAAGAAAATTCTCTTAGGATGAGAGACAATAAATACTCCAATTGTAATAGTACTTGTTTACAATATCACAGACAAGATTTAAGTTTCATTACAACTGCTCTAATCAGCTAAAGAAGATAAAGGGCCATTAACCAGGACTGACATGACTTTACCAGACCTTTACCTGAGTACAACCGAAAACTCTTTGCTGAAAAATGTGCAGTGGCATTTTTTATAAAGATGTGTATGGACAACTATGAATTCTCTCCATATTATCCAAGAGGTGAATTTTCTCTCCGTATTTGGAATAAACTCTTTGAATTCTAACTTTACAGCATTTAAACCTATGATTTTTCCCCTTAGAGAAATACTTAGTGAATTTCTTCATTGACCCATGTTTCTTGGTGCAACAAGTTGGCACAGATTTATAATTTCAATTTCTTATGTTTGATGGCCATTAGGTTAAAGAATGAAACAGCAACTACTGAGACCTTAAAAATACATAAATAAAGTAAAATAATAAAATACAACAACAGCAATAACAATCTACTATAAATTTTAATATTTTTAAACTTCAGGTTTATATTGTCATCCGAACTGATTATGATTTGTTCAATATTAAAATAAATTTACACTCTAGAAGCAAAATAAATAGCAGTGGATAAAATCTAAGATGTAAACTTAGTAGGTAAGAAATTCTAGACCTAATTTTTTATTTGCCAGAAATAACCAAGTACCAAGTTGGATAAGACTTTATGAAGAAAAAAAATGATTATTTTAAACAATATATGTGGGGCAAACATTCATTTAATTTGGAACTACTTATAGAATTAAAATATGTACTTAATGTGTTAGTACTCAATATAGTGACCTGAGTCTCTTCAGGTACCTACCAAAGCAGTGTATGTCTATGTTTGCAATGTGAATTTTAAAATTAACTAATGAAGTAAATCATTACAAGTATTATGGCAATATTTTACATTGAAAAGCATTAAGCTTGATTATCATTCTTTTTGAAACATTTTATAAGTTCACAATCACTTTAATAACTGAGGAATCTGATTCTATAATACAAACTAGCAAAGTTTTGAAGCTTAATTTAAAACATTGAAACATTTCATAGACTCTACACAGAAAATGTAAATTGCAAAGGAAAAAATTTTACTAAATCTTTGATTAGAATGTAATAAAAGAAAAAACTCAATTATCATATGAAGTTTTGATAAAAGAAAAGTAGAGCTTGGGTTATATATTGCTAAACATATTTTCAAATAGAAATGAATAAAAATTGTGTTTCATAAGGGAAATTATGCTCATAGCCAATAGGAAGTAAGTGGGACTAAATTTACCACGCCAATTAAAAGAAAAAACAAAGTATATGAAATGAAACGATAGGTTTCTTTTTTCCCCCAGAGACATAGGCTGTAAGGTAATGAAAGAAAATGTTTCCTGAGAGTTGGAAAATGTTTAGGTGAGCCCCCAAATTGATTAACTTACTGCCTTTAGAGATTTCCCCAGCTATGGTTCAAGGAAGAGAATGGAAACTCTGCTATTACAACAGATAATTTTCTTATTATTTAAGACTTCAAATATAAATCAGTACGTAAAGGAAAATAATAGTGAAGTATGTGTTTTATAACATGCAAAAGTAAAATTATGACAAATAACATAAAGGCTGCAAGGAAAGAATTGCTAGTGTAATAGTTTAAGGTTCTTATACTATATGTAAAGTAGTATAAAATCTAATCATACTTAATCATGAAATACTGAATGTTTTCATCCTAACTTCAGGATAATTCAAGGACACTTGTTTGCACCATCTCTATGTCCTGGCAGTATTATAAACTTGATAGCCAAGTAACAAAAACTAAAAACAAAAAAAAACAAGAAAAAAAAGTGACTAAAAGAAAATCCCATAGTTATAGAAATGCTATATAATAAAGTACTTTAAAATACATAGCTGAATTTACAAAAAAAATATTGTTCTAGTATCTAAAAATTTAAAGAAGATAGGAAACCAGTGTGAATGTACAGCTACTCATGGAGAATACTGGTCCACAAAAGCTCTACCTGTCATGGTCACTCAGATACTGGGCACATGAAATTTGTGTAGTTGGAAAGTCCTTCCTAAAGTCAGGGATCTTAAGAGTTTGACTTTTAGAACTCTTAAAAATTAGGACTATTAAAGCCTTTCTTCCAGAAAAGAGAGAAAAAAAGAAAAACAAAAATATCTGTTATGGTTTAGATTATTTGGTGATTAAAAAGCCTTCTTAAAAAATGTATAACCATGGGCCATTTTCACATGGACTTGTAGTTTGATTTTATATTAACAACATGACATAAACAATTCATACTTCATGTGAAATTAATAATTAATCAAGGAGGAATGATAAACTGAGAAACTGGAAGGCATGTAGGTAAAGCATAACGTCAAAAATTAAGTGAATTATATATGAAATATAAGCACAGATTGACAGAATTAAAGTAAATTGAAAAATCTACCATTTAAGGGGAATTATTAAAAAACTTAGTAATACAAAGAAAAAGACAAATTTCTGGATTCTTATAATTTTGTGTGGAAGGGAAAAGGCAGGGAGAGCTATTTCCAAAGTAATTTTGGAAATGCTTTTTGAATTATGAGTATTTGCAACATGTTAAATGTGATAAAACTTGCTATGATGAAGATAGAAGAGTTTTCATATATGTATTTTCTTAATGAAAAATTAAAATAGTAATCTTTTTGTCAGTATTGGGAACAGGTTTAAATAAGATCTCAACCTTCTTTATAGAAAATTACTAAAGGAGTGTGCAAACAATAGAATTCTCATTCGCTATAATTACTAAGTGGAATAGACAAAAAATATGTATTTTTTTAAATTATCTTTACCATCTGTTTTCTTTAAATCCCATGTAAGCTTTTATATGGACTTTTTACTTTGTTCAAAAATAAAATGCATTTTTTTCCATATAGATATGCTCCCCTGAGAAGACAAAATCTGAATGATGTATTTGCTAGATTTGCTAGATTTTAGTAACAATTTGAAATGTCAGTGTGTCTGTCAATAATACAATTTTTAGAAAATGTGTAGCATTATATGTTTTAGAACAACTGATATTTTGAAATCATTGGTATGATTTTCTGTAATGTCTGTCATTAAATGTAGCAACTAAGAATTGGTGACCTAATTATCAATTTTTGATAAATGCATTGTGTTATTATAATATCCTAAATTGCTTAGTGGTAATATATGAAATTAATAGAAATATAATTATGCTTTTTTTAGTAACACCTCTAAACCATTAAAATTAAGTGCACTGGAAGAACCAAAAAGCAAGTAAACAAATAAATAAACTTCTGTGCTGTTTTCATACTGGCTTCTTCCTCTATCCTCCACCCACCCCACAAACAACAACGACAACACTTTTCCTGTGAAGCAAATGTCTTTGGTTATAGATAAATCTTCATTTTCTCTAAGTTCTTTTATCCATTTCTTAAAAATAGACTTTATTTTTAGAGAAGTGTTAGGTTCACAAGAAAATTGAGTAGAAAGTACAAAAAAGTCCATACCCTTTCTGCTACAGATGCAGTCTCCCCACTATCAACATCCGCCACCAGAGTGGTACATTTCTTACACTAGATTAACCTACCCTGGCACATCGTTATCATCCAAAATCTTAGTTCACATTAGGGTTCACCCTTCGTGTTGTGTATTCTATTGGTTTTGACAAATGTATGACATATCATTATAGTATCATACAAGATAATTTCACTGCCTTAAAAATCCTCTGTGCTCCAACTGTTCATCCCTCACTCCGCCCAAGAAACCACTGATCTTTTTTACAATCTCCATATTTTTCTTTGTCATATAATTGGAATCATACAGTATGTGGACTTTCAAGATTGTTTTTTTTTTCCATTTAATATGTGCTTAAGATCCCTCTATGTCTTTTCATGGCTTAATAGCTCATTTATATTTTGCTCTGAATAATCTATTATCTGAATGTATCATAATTAATTTGTCTATTCACCTCCTGAAAGACATCTTTCCAAGTTTTGGCAATTATAAATAAAACTGCTGTAAGCATCCATGTGTGAGTTTTTGTATGGACACAAGTCTTTAACTCCTTTGAGTAAATACCAAGGACTGCAATTGCTGGATCATATAGTAAGAGCATGTTTAGTTTCATAAGAAACCACCAAGCTGTCTCCAAAGAGACTGTACCATTTTACATCCCCAACAGTGAATAAGAGTTTCTGTAGCTCTGCATCCTTCCCAATGTTTGGTGCTGTATGTTGAACTTTGACCATTCTAGTAAGTACATAGTAGGACTCCTTGTTTAATTTACATTTTCCTTTTATTATTATTATTTTATTATATTATTATACTTTTATTAAAGTTATGCAACCTGGAATCACATGTGAATCAGCATTATATAACGGACTTGGTTAAATGTCTGTTCATTCTGAAATATTAGCTTTAGTGTCAGATGCACTTCAATTTGCATCTCACATCTTCCACTGACTAATTGTGTGACCTTCAAATTAAATCCTTCTAATATTCATCTCATCCATAATTTGTCATGAGATTTAAATAGCATATGTGTTACTAAAGCTCTGTCAGAACATAAGGAATAGAACAATATGTGCAGATACACCAAATTAATGAAGTGATATTAGAATATATGAGGAATTCATAAAACAGTACAGTTTCAGCTGCAGCAGTCACAGCTCATGGAGACTGCAATGTTGTTCATGAACTGTACAATCACTCAGCATACAGTACAGTCATGTGCACGTGGCTTCTTATTGCTTCCTTAGCAGAAGCTATACATTGTTATTCTAGCACTTCAGTGCACCATAATGGTTCCTCCAGTCTCCTCTGTGTTATTCACCTTCTGATCTTGCATTGCCTATACTCTATGTCTGCATGTGTCATAAACTCTTCAAGACAGAAGGACTGATTAGTTTGGTTTGCAAAATAACGCACCAGGATAGGCATTAGATTGTTGCTTCAATTGCAGCTGGATGCCTTTGTGTTAGATATCCATTGCATGTACAATCAGCTGTTGCAAGAATGATGGAGCCTTGTGCTCAGTTTTACCATTAAAAATACTCTGTGCTTTCCAAAAATGTCCAATTAAAATTTTAAAATATATATTATATAAAATTACATGTAAAATATAACATATTATTTTGTACCACGATACCTCTTAATCATTGCATTTCAACCTCATTGGCTTTATGTTAGAAATCAGCAAATACTCCTTCTCATTGGCTATTTGGCTTTGTCCTTTACTTTGCTGGGAACATTCTTTCCTAAATGTTTCCATAATTGGTCTGTTCTAATAATTCAGTACTCAGCTTAAATGTAATTTCTAAAGTGAGAGACTTTCCCTGGACAACAACCTAATATCACTCCATTTTCAATTACCATGTTTTATTTTCTGCATATTACATATCACTATCTAAAATTGTTTACTTTTCTGTCACCCTGTTGGAATATAAATATCATCAAGGGCTGAAACATGTCTGTTTCACCACACGGAATCACTCACACCACACACTGACTAGGAAAAAGTAGGTGCCTGTTAGATGCTTTTGAATATATGAATGATTTATTGGTAGGCACTTAGAACAAAATCCCCCTCTACCAAATAAAACATATAAAATATCTCAAACTACACAAGTATACAAACTAGTCCTAATAAATGCTCCTGAAAAGTTAAGTAGTGAAAATGCTACAGATTTTTGAGTTTCCTAAAATAGAACATATGTGTATTTCATCAGTGTGTGAGGGCTTTGTTTGCTGTTTGGTTTCCCAGTACTCTTGAATGCACTCAAAGCCCTGAAACTCTGTTAGGGTGTGAATATCTCACAAACCATCTTGACAATGTTCCAGCCACAAAAGAACCTAGAGTCTATGCACTGGGAAGCATTATATTTTTTAACTTTTTATATCAGAGTATTACAGGGGTACAAATGCTTTGTTTACATAAATTGCCTTTGAACTGCCCAACCAGCATGCCCATCCCTCAGACAGCACACACCACATCCATTAGGTGTGGATTTACTCACCTCCCACCCCACCTGCCCAACAGGTGAATGTTCCTTCCATATGTATGCACAAGCTTCGATTGATGAGTACCAATTTAATGGTGAGTACATGTGGTGTTTGTTTTTTCATTCTTGTGCTATTTAGAAGAATGGGCTCCAGCTCCATGCCAGATAATACAAGAGGTATTAATTCACCATTTTTATGGCTTAGTAGTACTCCATGGTATACATATACCATATTTTATTAATTCATTCATGAATTAACAGGTAGTTGGGTTGTTTCCACATCTTTGAAACTGTGAATTATGCTACTGTAAACATTCTAGTTCAGCTGTCTTTTTTATAGAATGACTTTTTTTCTTTTCGGTAGATACCCAGTGAAGAAATTGCTGGATCAAATGATAGTTCTACTTGTAGCTCTTTGAGGTATCTCCGTATTACTTTCCACAGAGGTTGTACTAGTTTGCACTCCCACCAGCCATTTATGAGTGTTCCTATCTCTCCACATTCATGCCAATATTTGTTGTTGGGGGATTTTTTGATAAAAGCCATTCTCGCTGGAGTTAAATGATATCTCATTGTGGTTTTGGTTTGTATTTCCCTGATGGTTAGAGATGTTGAACATTTTTTCATGTTTGTGATTAGTTTGTCTTTTGAAAAGTTTCATGTCATTTTCCCACTTTTTAATGGAGTTGTTTGATTTTTGCTTGCTGATTTTTCTGAGTTCTACAAAAAATCTAGTTATCAGCCCTTTATCAGATGTATAGCACACAAATATTTTCTCCCATTCTGTAGGTTGTTTGTCCGCTCTAGTGATACTTTCTTTTGCTGAGCGGAAATTTTTAATTTGATCAGGTTCCATTTATTTTTGTTGATGCTGTAATTGCTTCTGGGGTCTTCTTCATAAATTCTTTGCCTCCCAACATGTTTTACAAAGCCAACGTCACCTTGATACCAAAGCCAGGAAAAGACTTAACAAAAAAAGAAAACTATTGACCCATATCCCTTATAAGTACAGATGCAAAAATTCTCAATAAAATCTTAGCAAATCAAATTCAGTTGCTCATCAAAAAAATAATCTATCATGACCAAGTGGGCCTCATCCCAGAGATGCCATCATATGCAAAGCTATAAATATAATTCACATAAACAGAAGTAAAAACAAAGATGATACGATCCTGTTAATGGACACAGAAAAGCTTTTAACAAAATTCAGCACCCTTTTATGATAAGAACACTTAACAAAATAGGTATAGATGAGACTTGACTCTAAATGATAAAAGCTATATATGACAAATCCACAGCCAATATCCTACTGAACAGGGAAAAATTGAAATCATTCCTGCTTAAAATTGGAACCAGACAAGGTTGCCCTCTATCATCACTCCTGTTCAACATAGTGCTGGAAATCCTAGGCAGAGCAATCAGACAAGAGAAGGAAATCAAGAGCATCAAAATGAGGGCAGAAAAGGAGGTCAAAATATTGTTCTTTGCTGATGATATGATCTTATATCTAGAAAACCCCAAAGATTCTGTAGAGACAACTGGAATTGATAAATAAATTCAGCAAATTCTTAGGCTACAACAATCGATGTACATAAATCAGTAGTTTTCATATATGCTGACAATAGTAAAACCGAGAACCAAATAAAAAAATATGTTTCACAATAGCAATGAAGAAAATAAAATACCTAAGAATATGTTTAACTAAGGAGGTGAAAGACCTCTATAGAAAGAACTACAAAACACTGAGGAAGAAAATAGAAGAGGACATAAACAGATGAAAAAATATACCATGCTCATGGTTTGACAGAATCAACATTGTTATAATGTCTATACTACCCAAAGTTATCTAAAGATTCAATACAATCCCTATCAAAATATCAACGTCATTCTTTGCAGATCTAGAAAAAAATAATTCTATGCTTTGTATGGAACCATGGAGAACCCCATATAGCTAAAGCAATCTTAAGCAAAAAGAAGAAATTGGGAGACACCATTTTACCAGACTTCAACCTATACTGTAAGGCTAGAGTAACCAAAACAGTATGCTACTGGCACAAGAACAGAGACATAGATCAATGGAACAGGACTAAGAACCCAGAGGTGAAACCATTTTTATATGACTATCTGATCTTTGACAAAGCAGACAAAAACATACAATAGGAAATAAAATCCCTATTCAACATATTATTTTATTTTTTCTAGTATTTTCTCCTTCCCAGAAGAACCAAAATCTGAGATTGCTTTACCTCATTCTATGATTTCTAAGATAGATTACAATTTATGAAACTAGTTTGCACATAAAAACATGCCTGATAATGTGGTTTTGAAAAACCGAGAAAAAGTCTCATTAGCACAGTGTTGAAGTGGAATTTGAGTATCTGTGTTAACAGTTTTTATGGTTACAGCTCCCTTTTTGAAGACAGACATAAAGGAAAAGAACATGAATAAAGCAATTCATTTGTACAGAATTGTAGCAAAAATTCTTCTAAGAGTCTAAAGAAAATGGAAGAAAAATTAATGCAAATAAAAATGTGTAAACAAATTTGTAATAAATGAAAATTTATACTTGCTATAAAGTCATAATTCAAATTGATAAAAATGAACAGTTTAATATGCATGGTTTAATATCCATTGAATCTCTGTTGGCATGAATTTCAGGTCCTAGTAGAAATAAAAGAAGTTGTTTTAAGGTATGTCCTTGGAATTAAATTTGAAATAAAATTGACTTTTTACTGTACTTGAATCCATTTTTATGATTTCTCTAACATTATTTTGGAATTATAGGAAACTAACAAAAGGGAATGGAATGAGAATAATAAAGAGAATAGTTTATATTTGTGTCTTTTATTGGTTTATATATAACTTGAAATAAATTGAAAAAATATTTTGAAAGAAAATCAATATTACAGATACCAAAAATCCATTCTGGGTAGATTATTAAAATAGGTCATTCACAGGTTCTTAGGAGAGTGCCCAAGTGTAGGAAGAAGTTCGCAACACACCAGTCGGCACCAATGACACCTACATCTGGGTGCCAGCATGTTCTGTCTCTACTACTGCTGACGAGGCAAGTCTGTATCACTATACTGATTGCTTCCAAATCCAAATCTTGATCAGATGCATGAAACCTAGGTCATGAACTTACTCTTTATGTGCATAGGAGTCTGTGGTTGTTGATTTTCTAGCTTCCCTACAGGAAAAGCAAGACAAACAATCTGGTGATGTTCAAATGTTCATAATACCATAGTGTTCAAAATGTTATGCATCCACAAATAACAAAATATACACTGTTACATCATGCTAAAGTTTATGTAACAAAACATTTTCTTAGAAAGAATAATTACAAGTTAGATATGATTCCTTGACATCAAGAACAGAGGTCTCTAAAATGGAATTCAAATTTTTGGCCAAAAAGTCATCTGGAATTGCTTTTATCATCAGACTTGGAATTAAGAAGTTGCAAAAGACTAATATTTTTTTCTTATTAAATCCTAAATACATAAATTCCCTAGAGTAATTCTAACTTTCTATAAGAAGCCTGCAAAACTTGAACAGTTCACATCATATCCACTAAGATAGCCAAAATGTAAAAATTAGATACTAACAAATACAAGGATGTGGAGAAACTGAACTCATACACTGCAGGTGGGAATGTAAAATGGTATAGCCACTTTGGAATATAGCCTAGCAGTTTCTCAAATGGTTAAACATGGAGTTAACGTATGACCCAGAAATTCCACTTGTACATATATACCCCAGAGAAATGAAAACATATGCCTATACAAAATATTCTAAATAAATATTTATAGCAGCATAATTTGTAACATCCAAAAGGTGAAAACAAAATGTCCATCAATTGATGAATGGATAAATGAAATATAATATATACATACAATAGAACATTATTTAGCCATAAAAAATGAAGTACTTATACATGCTACACATGGGTGAACCTTGATAATGTTATGCTAAGTGAAAGAAGCCAGACAAAAAAGAGAACATATTCATAATTCCATTTGTATGAAATGTTCAGGATAGGTAAATCTATAAAGACAAAAAGATTAGCGATTGCTTAAAATCAGAGAGAGGCAGGAAAGGTCAGGGGAGGGCACCTAAAGTGTTCAAGGTTTCTTTCTGAAGTGGTAAAGATATTTAAAAATTGATTTTGATGACAGTTTCACAACTCTGTAAATATATTAAAATCCAGTGAATTGTAAGCTTTAAATGAGTGAGTTCCATGGTATGTAAATTATATCACAATAAGGTTATTTTTCTAAAAAAAGCATTGTGAGGTGGGCATTTAGAGGATAGCAGCTGAGATTCCAAGGATACTGTGAACCATATCACAGAAATGTCTTGATGTTGAAACTCCATTGCTGCTGATGTTGCCAATGTCAGCACATGAAAAAAGAAAAAAAAAAACTTATGTTTATTTCTTCACTTACTTACTCGATATATACTTATGGGGAACTATTTTATTCTAGGCCTATACTGGTCACTTGGAAATAGGAAATAATTATCTTTACTCTCAAGCTAATTATTTAGTAACAAATTTGATAAATCAAAAATTATAATATCATAAAATGTACATGTGTTTTTAAAGCATATTAACTAAACTATCTGGAAAGTGAGGTTAGAGATATTATAGCAAATTAGATCACTGAGATTAACAGGTAGAGAAAGAAAGGAAAGACAGGCCAGGCATAGTAAGAAAAAGAGGAAAAGAACAGATTAATTAATATAGATATAATAGGCTTGTGTAAAGATGGTAGAAGTGCCCCAAAAAGCCATATAAATAAAGCCAAATATCAATGTCAGGTTATAAAAGTGAGGACAAATTATTTTGTTGTGGACAAAAGTCTTTTGTGGGCTATGGGAAGCTACTGGCAGCTTAGAGAATTGGTATAATATGATTCTGAATTTAAGAACATTAAATTGGTAAGAATGAAGGACATCTAATTTCTAGACTAAGTCAAATATCTTGGAACAAAGGACAGAAAGGAGCATATATAATATGATTTCATTAATATAAATTCAAGAACATGCCACGTAATCAACAGTGACTAAGAAAAGGTAAACGACGGGGTACTGAGGAAGTGAGGAGAATCCGCAAGGGGTGAAAGCTTCAGAGTTAAGGACATCTTCATATCTTGATTGTCGTGATGGTTATGGGTATGTTCATAGATCAAAACTTAAAACTCAACCAAATTGTATGGTTTGAATACATGAACTTTGTTGTATGTCAACTATATCTCGATGAAGCTGTTTAGAAAATCATATGGCAAAAAGCAAAAAAAAAAAATTAAAAAAGGAAGAAAGGAAAAAGGGAATATAATATATAACATACAATTGATGAAGAAACAGAATGTTAAAAAGTCATAAAGTAAAATAAAGATAAATTGGAATTTTATTGCTAAAGTTGTTTTTCATTAAAGCCGTTAATGGTCAATGAAATGATTTTTTCATTTGCCTGATTCCAAACTAACATGTAAATGACATCAGGGATATTATAATTTTTTATCACTGTATCCAAAAGGATGCCTAGCACATGGTAAGTGCTTAAAACATATATATTAAATAAAGAAATAAATTAATAAGGTGAAAAGAATGACTTCAGGGCAATATCAACAAATTGATAATGAATAATCATCATTATATATTTAAAAATATGTTATAATCTTAAGTGGACTACATAAACCAAGATAATAATCAAAATAATGTCAGGAACAAAGTTTAGATATTAAAACTCTGAAGAAAAGGAGTTGTTGAGCTTTAAAATAACTAAAAGAGTGAAATTGAATGTTTCTAACATAAAGAAATGATAAACGCCTAGAGTAATGGATACCCCAATTACCCTGATCTGATTAATTCAAATTGTATGCCTTTATCAAAACATCACATGTACCCTATAAAAATATACAACTATTATATACCGATGATAATTAAAAATAAAAAAATTAGATACAAGATATTTGATATAAAAATGAGAATATATTTTTGTGAAATTAAAAAACAGTTAAATCTGCAGATTAAGAGACAAATTATACAGCAAGAAAAATTGAAACTGAAAAATGAATATTGAGATATGTGGTAGATCAGATGATTTTTCAGCAAATCATTCTCTTCCTTGCTACCTACATTGGAAAACCTCTTCTTGTTCCATTGATGTTTGGCTTGGCCAAATGACTCCTTTGGTGAAAGGGCTGTGGGTATATATGCAGTAGGCTTGTTTACAATCTAGGCTTAAAGAAAATTTGAGTGATATATGTCCCTTATGGGTATCTGATCATTGCCCTTAGATGTTAATGACTCAATATCCACTGCTCCATCAGTCTGGACTCCAAATTAAGATACATGGAGCAGATCTCCTGCCAAGCTGACCAGCTGATCAACAGCCTAAAATAGTCACCACAGACCAAATCCAGTTATGTCAGCAAGAATCTAAATGCTCATTGATTTATGTCACTGAGTTTTGTGTGGATGGTTATATACTATTCCTGTGGTAATAGCTGACTAATATTACATATTGCTTTGTTGTTACTATAACTAAAGAATACAAAGGGATTTACTTTTTTATGGCTGAATAGTATTTCATATATACCATATTTTCTTTATCTATGCATCTGTTGATGGAGAGGTTGATTCCATATCTTGTCTATTATAAATAACACTGCAATAAACATGGGAGCACAGATAGCTCTTCCATCTACTTATTTCATTTCCTTTGGATATTTATGCAGTAGTGGAATTGCTGGATCAAGTGGTAATTCTATTTTTAATTTTTTGAGGAACCTCCATACTGTTTTCCATAACGGCTATACATTCATGAGAAAACACGTATAAAAATCAAATCTCTTATAAGAGAGCAAATAGAATGGCTCCTTCCATATAAATAGCGAATAATGTATGACAATGAGGAAATGTGCACAAATTTCTGAGAAAAATTTGAACTCAAATATTGTACTCAAATTATTATAAATTCATTGAAATAGTAGTGATAATTATGAAAGATGAAAGTATCCCAAGAATTGGTATACATGAGAAAGTCACTGAAAAAGCGCTTAACTGAATTTCAGCCAACAATAAAATAAAATATCCGGAAATGTAGATGCTGTGGTAAAAGTACTTCTAATTTTTAATTGAAAACAATTTTTATATAACAGAGGGCCAAATAACTAAATGCTACAGAAAGAGACTATATGTCAAGTGCCATAATTCTTACAAAATAAAATGCATATAATTGTCCAATAAGAGGTGGAATGGGAGAGGAAAAAGAAATTGATAGTTATAAGTAAAATGTGCACTTAAAATCACATTTTCTTTAATCTTTTTCATGTTAATTTTTAGCTTTATTTTATGAGTGGAGATATAGTCTGTTTTGGTAAATATTCCACGTGCACTTGAAAGAGACTTTCATTCCACTATTACTGGGTGAAGTGTTCTAGAAATTTAAATTTAGATCCAGTTAACTTACAGTGTTGCTCAGTTTTTCTGTATTCGTTTTTCCTTTACTAGTTCTGTCAATTGCTTACATGAGCATTGAAGTCTCCAACTTAATAGTTGATTCGGCTCTTTCAGTTAGGTCCATATTTGCTTCATATAATTTGAAGTACTTTTGTTAGGTACATACACATTTCAAGTTATTATGTCTTTTTGGTGAAATTGACCCCTTTTCATTATGTAATATCCCTCTTATCCATAGCAATTTTCTTAGCTCTAAAGTCTACTTTTTCTGTCATTTGCTATCATTTTACTTCTGTCTAAAGAACTTTGTATGGAAATTTTTTTAAAAAAACTGATTTTCTAGCAATGAATTCTCTTTGTTTTCTTTAATCTGAGAATGTATTTATTTCATTTCCATTCCTGAAGGATATTTTCATGGGATATAGATTTCTGGGCTGATAGTTTTATTTGTTTTAGTTCTTTAAACATGTAGTGCTCCTCTCTTCTGGTCTTTATGGTCTTTGGAAAGAAATATACTGTCATTTGAATTGTTGCTAACCTGTAAATAGTGTGTAATTTTTCTCTAACTGCTTTATGGATAATTTCTTTGTCTCTAGACAAAGAATTTTTAGCAGTTTGATTATGATACATCTCAGTGTTAATTTCCTTGCATATGTGCTGTTTGGGGTTCAGTGAGCTTCTTGAATCTCTCTCTCTATATTTTATATATATATATATCTTTTATATCCTATCTCCTGTCAAATTTTCTAGCCTTTTATAAAATATTTTCTATTTTTTTTCTATTTTGTTGTTTTGACATAAAATCAACTTAGTTGTTTGAGGCTATAAGTTCTATTGGTCATTGAATCAATGTAAGTGTTGTTTTTAAACATTTTCAGGGCTATTCAAAGCTGTCTCATCTGTGTTCTACACACTGTGTAATCTGGGCTTTTGCAGTGGCTTATGTCATGGTTCAGTTTCCAACGTCTGTGAATGCTGTTTAAATCAGATTCACATATGCACACCTCAGGGGTGAGCTCAGGAGTTTACAACCTTACGGGTTTAATTTACCATGCTTTTCTCTCTTCATGATCTCCTTTGTACATTGTGGTTCTCTGCTGCTTCTTTTTTTCCATCCTTTGGCCAGAGAGTTGGGCCTTCACTTCCCTAGACCTGTCATGAACTTTCCACATCTGTGTCTGTGTATGAGACTAAGAAGCAAGGGGACAAAAAAAGGGAAAAAAGAGAAACAATAATAACAGAGATTTTCTCATCCTTTCGGGAACGTAGTCTTCTGATTGGATAGGAAGCTTCCCTCCCTTAGAGTCTTAGATACTGCAGATGCCATTTTTCACTGCTGCTCCTATTACCGCATGCACGTGTTTGGGTGCTGTTATACAGAAGAAAAGATCAACAATTGATGATTTCTCCCACTGTCGCTGAATTACAGGAGATCCTTGTTCCTTTCTTTGAGCCAGAACTAAAGGATTTATCCTTGAGCTTACTTTGCCAGGCCCCACGTGCACTTCTGCATTTCAAGTTGTATTAAGTCCAATTCCTGGAAAAAATGTCAGACTCACCTCTGCTTTGGAGATACTTTGAATTCTGGTCTTATTCCTCAATTCACTTGCTGCTATTTATTTTTCAGAGCCTTCAAATAGCTGTTCCGTACATTGTGTCCAGATTTTATAGCTGCCATTCGGTAAGAGACATGGAGCACAGTGTGCTTAACTCCACATTACAGGGAACCAGAACCGTTCACCTTATTTATTATTTAGTGAATCTTTTTTTTATTTTATAAAAAGAACAATTGTTCTAAAAGAAAGTGACAATTGAGTTTGGAAATTCATAATAACATATTTTTTAAAATCAGGTTTTAACTCGATCCCTTGAATCTTTATCCTTTTGTTTTAATTAATTATTTTTTTTCACTGTTGGCATATGGAAAATAAGTAACTCTTCAAGTTTTGCCACCTAACTAGGCTTGCAATTGAGACAAATCCTTGTATACCTTAAAACTTATTTTTTTCCAGGAGTAAATAAAATGAATGAGTCAAGGTAAATATTATATTAGTTCGAAACCAAATTAGTTTATTTAAAAATAAATTTAAGGCCGGGCATAGTGGCTCACTCCTGCAGTCATAGCACTCTGGGAGGCCGAGGCGGGCAGATTGTGTGAGCTCAGGAGTTCGAAACCAGCCTGAGCAAGAGCGAGACCCCATCTCTACTAAAAATAGAAAGAAATTAATTGGACAGCTAAAAATATATAGAAAAAATTAGCCGGGCATCGTGGCGCATGCCTGTAGTCCCAGCTACTGGGGAGGCTGAGGCAGAAGGATTGCTTGAGCCCAGGAGTTTGAGGTTGCTGTGAGCTAGGCTGATGCCAAGGCACTTACTCTAGCCCGGGCAAAAGAGTGAGACTCTGTCTCAAAAAAAAATAAAATAAATAAATAAATAAATAAATTTAAATAAGTTTAAAATCTATATATTTTAGTCTTTATAACCACTCTATGTCATGTTAAACTTGGAATCTTTCTTTTTTATTCTGTGTAAAAAAATACATCTAGTTCTTCATTGAACTTATTTTATTCACAGGTGTGCTGGAGCCTCTGGTTCATGAGAGCTCAAATGGGCAACATCTTTTCTTAACTCCACATTCACTGATAACATGTTGATAGTTTGGATTCAGCCATAGTGGGAACTCAAGGAAAATTAAATGCTATAAATCAGGTCTCTTTCTTTCTTTCTTTTGAGTTGGTTATTAAACATTTACTAGAACCATACGGCTTTTATACTCCTCAAGAATAGGAATTTCTACCCTACTTTATAGGGTAGAAAAAACAATTTCATGAAAGAGTTCATAGATGGCAAAGGTTAACAAAAGGTAGATTAGGACGTATATTAGATATATCAGCTCTTCTGGCAATGAAATTTACTGTCACAAAATTTGGCTGTGAGTTTTGAAAGCTTGCCTAGCATTTTCAGACATCCTGTCAGATTCTGATTGCAAATAAATAGAAATTGTACAAATAAGCTTCAGTTTATATAGTCAAAACCTTGGCTGTTATTTTCAGAGCCTCTAATGATCATGTGAGGAGCAACGATGGCAAATATTGAGTGTAGAATCTCTACAGATACAGCTTATATGCTATATTCAATTGTAAATCTAACTGAATTGGGAGAAATTATTGCAACAGCTGTAGGAAATTTATTTCCAAGTAACATTCAAGTAAAAGAGTCTGGGAACATATTTTATGTGAATCGCCTTGAGGGAAAGTAATCTTTTCCTTATAATAGCTCCACCATGAAGGCGGTTATCAAGACATGTCTTCTCTGAAATGTGGTGAGAAGTTAATTGGAGAAAGGCAAGAGGGAGGTGCACATTAGTTTTTGTATTGAGAGTCAGGAAGTGATGTATGCCTCTCATCCAAGACACATCTGCCCTGGTGAGTTTATTACAGTATCACAATTCAAGTTATTGCCATCATGTGGAAGAATCATAAACCCAATTTCATCGAAACACGGATGGACCATTTATCAGAGTGATAGTTATATACACAGATCTTAAGATTAGCATATGAAAACAGAATATCTACCATACTTTGCCGTAGTGTATGAATCACACACAGGTGGACCTACCCCAAGTGCCAAATCATAATCAGAAGGTTATTGATAAATATTGAATCAAATGGATGCATGATGGCATCAGTTCTAAGAGAGCCTGATTTGTTCATCTCTACAATAAGATTTATCTAATTACCGGAGCTGTAATTATAGAAATCATTGGCTGAGATAACAAGCACTGGCTCCACAAATAGGAATGAGCTAAAGTTTGGAAACACACCATCCAAAATCTATTGGTTAAGGTTGCTACTGTGATTCATCTAATCTGACA
Organism: Avahi laniger; assembly: GCA_963575035.1. Classification (NCBI taxonomy): domain Eukaryota; kingdom Metazoa; phylum Chordata; class Mammalia; order Primates; family Indriidae; genus Avahi; species Avahi laniger. Next base: position 39,407 of record CAUYSK010064968.1, on the reverse strand, counting down.
ACTCTGTCAGATTGAAGCATTCTCTTACTTTGTACTATTTTTTAAAAAGTGATGGTGTTTTATATTTTTCCAGATTGAAATCAAAACATTTTGTCACATCTACCCCATATCTAAATTCTTGGAGAGCAAGAACAAACCTATGTATATAATAAGAGTTTTTCTGATTATTTTCTCTATATTATTAATGTTATAGCTTTGTAAGTGTGACATTGTGTGTCTATGATTAGTATGCAGAAGATACTCTGATATAATTATTGATAGTTCTTTCTCTCACATCTACTTCCAAAAGCATTTTATACAGTTAACAGGTAGAAATATAGCCAAAAAGTGAGATTCAAAACAATCCTTTTAACAATATGACAGTTGTGGTTGGGTAGATGTCTTTCTCCTTCTGAACATGAAAATACAATGAGATTGAATTTTTAAAAAAATACAGACATAAGCTCAAAAGAAAATACTCAAGTATCAGAAATTAACTCTACCAAATAAATACTAATCACTAATTGAGGGAAAAATAAAGGAAGCTGGTTTTCTGGATGGCATTAAAGTGCCAGGGGAAAAAATTTCTTTGGTAGCTGAGGATTAGCTTTTCCTAGACCTGAAGAAAATATAATTACCTGATCACTTTTCAACTTGAATTTTTGAGCACAGATTGAAAGGACCACTGTATAAGAAGTCAGCTTTTATTTCTTTTCAGATTATGAGGAGACTAGCTTGGATATAAATTGTTTCTGTTTTCATAAAACTTCCTGGAAAAAGTAAGAAATAACTGATAAACATTTGCAAAAGATATTTTTCTATTCTGTAGCCTCAGTAACATGCTGTCAGATTTCCAAAGATACAACAAGCAATAATTCAATAAATTGCTTTGCTGAAAGGACTGTGGGCATCCCAAGTGAAGATGAAATAATTCTCAATGATCTGCTTCCAGCTTCAACTGAGATAATTTCACATTTCAGACCCTTCACTTGAAACATTCTATTTTAAGATGTCAAATTATGTGACCAAAACCCAAATCAAACTAGTTTGATCAAGATATTTGCCTCACACAGCTGAAAACTGGGAAGTTGGTGGTTGCAACTAGCTTCAGCTGTGAATGGGCCTAAGAACTTGAATTAGTCTCTGGCCCTTGCCTCTCTACTTACTGGCTCTACAGAGAAGTCTTTGCTTAATTTGATTTTTTTAAGAACAATCTCACTACTTGTTGAGTAAATGACTACTAACTTCTCTGACAAGGTTCTCCTTAGTCTCACAATCTTGTTAGGAAATTACCTCTCCTAATAGCTGAGATATAACATCTCTAGGGAGATTTTGATTTTTTCAGCTTGAGTTAAAATAAACATCAACCTCTGAAACCAACAGTCAAACATATGGTGTTCTCTAGTTGCTCTTACTTGTGTCACATGCCTACCTTTCTATTTAGGATATGAATTTGCCTCACAGAAACTATATGGTATGTGTTCCTCTAAGGAAGGACAGGTAGGGAATCTGATGTCCACTACCGTGTCCTTTCAAAAGGCATTTTCCATTTGCTCCATTAGATCTACTCTCCACTACCATGCACTCTGCTTTCCACACCAAGAAACAGACTAGGGGAGAGTAAATCAATGAGCACCTCTATGTCTTCTAACCATACCCAGGCAACAGAATTTCTGGACCTGGACCTGCGGGAGGATGAGAATAAGGTTGATTATTCCACCAAGTTCTTTATATAGGATCCCTTCAGGGGATCCTATAGGATCCCTGCATCCGTCACCTCAAGGGCATAGATTCTCTCAAGGTGCACTTTTTTCCAACAATCTCTCTCCGTCTTTAATCACTCAAAACCGATGGTGCTATTTGTTTCCTCTTGGAAATCTTATTGGTTTGTTTCATTAGCCTTTATCAGTTTCATGATTATTGATGTTGCTGTTAATTTTGCCTTTATTATTTCCTCCTTTTTATTTTGACTGACTTTCTTGTTAATTTTCTACCTCGTTGGTTTGAATGCTTAGTTCATTTGTGCTATTATACCAAAATACAACAGACTAAGTAATTCACAAATAATGAATGATTATTTCTCACAGTTCTGGAGGCTGGAAGTCTAATATCAAGGCACAGGCAATTTTGATGTCTGGTGAGGGCCCCAACTCTGCTTCCAAAATGCATCCTTGTTGCTGCATCCTCACATGGTGGAAGGTGGAAGGGCAAAAAGGGCCTAATGCTATATCCTCAGGCCTTTTTATAAAAGTACTAATATATTCTTGAGGGAGGACTCCTCATGACTTAATCACCTTCCAAATATCTTCAACTCTTCATATTGTTGCACTGGGAATTAAATTTCAAAATGAATTTTGGAAGGGATACAAACATTCAAACCACAGCACTTGTTTTTATATATTTTTCATCTTTTCAAAGGTCTGAATTCTGTTCTCTAATCTCAAATTCACAAATACCATCGTACTATTTGGATAATGGTTTCTCTGAGAGACAGCAACAATTTATTCTTCTAATTCTCAACTTTTAAAAATAATAGTTTTGTTGGATCAGTCATACAAATAGGTAAGTGGAAAATATCTTTGCAAACCCAGTGTTAAATTAAAAGTTTTAAAGAGTACAAATAATTGGCTTCAAATAGAAGTGCCTATAATAATTTGGCTCCAACCTGTCAACTGTCACCAATGCCCATTTACAGAGATCCTCCATTCACTTACTTTCCGAGGTCATTATTTGCTCTGCTTAGAATTCTTCCTCTCCTCATAAGGCAACTCAGTGACACTCATTTCATAATTTAATTCAGGCTTTTCTTACTTTGGAAAAGCTTTTCTCCCATTTTATCCATATTATTCTCTTCTCTTTACTATTAATGTTTATAGACAGTAGCATTCATCTACCCTTCGTCACTTACAATACTATCTTGTGATATTTCGTTATTTTTCTAGGCCCAGTCTTAGTAAAATTCACTTAACGAATGGTTAAAAATGTAATATAATCCCCCCCCCCCCAATGCAGTCTTGTCTCAGTTTTGAAGCCTTAGCTAGAGGCTGGTCAGTTCCTCTTTTCGAGAAGCTCATCAAGTCCACACTGCAGTCTCTTCTCTCATTGGGCTTTCACCTCTGGGTTCTCTATGTACCTGCCCTAATATGCCCGCGGTCAGGTACCAAGCAACTAAAAACAGCCCCCTAAGTTCTGGGCCTGCAGAAATTATTGGAATCAGCCAATCTATAGGGAGCCCACAAAATCTAGCTAACCCCTTCCCTCCGTTTGCCATACATAAGTTGCCCCTTCTGGCTCCAGTGTGCTGTTACCCTGTCCCTGGATACACCTTAATATTTGGCCCTGTCTGGCAGCCTTCTCTCATTCAGGGCTATAGGTAACAGAGTTCTGCCTTTCGTCTACCTGAGTTGTCTGTGTGTTGTGTCCTACCATCAAGAAAAAAATCATAAAATGTTAAAGAACATATTATTCCTCATTTTTAACCATATATTTATATTTTTAACCATATATTTCATTCTCTCAATAGCTTTAAAATGAATATTTTAAACCTCTTTCATCTTAAAGTATTGTATGTTAACAATCTAAGATACATCTAATTATATAAAGTCATTATAATTATTTGATTATTAGTATAGTTTCCCCTATAGTATCCTTCATTTTCTTTCAACTATTTATTCTGTTTTATTCTGTTTAAAGTAGAACCTTCGAGAAGAATCCATTCTGAAGCCTTGGGGAACAGAAGTGAACCCTATTAGTTGAAGTCAAGCTTGAAGTCAAGTTGAAGCTTTTATTTTACATACTCAAGCAAAGCCACTAAATTAGGCTCAACCTTGACTGGCTAAACCACAGTTGGTCTACACACCAATAAACGTAAGAAATATTTGTCGATTATACACTAGATTTTGGGTTATTTTGTTTCACAGTATTATTATACAAAACAAAGTAATACAGAATAGGCACAAAAAGTAACAGTGGAACCAACAGGAATTTTGTCAGTATGTGGTGGATCCAGGAGCGTTTGAAGTGTCTATGGCAGGTAGATACAATGTACAGAACTTTGGCAATCACAGTGTTAATTCTTATGATTTTATAGCTAAGCCTTGTATTTTTTCTGTCTGTAATGCTTACCCTTTTGAGAAACACCTCTGGCTTAAAACCGTACTCTAGAAGATAATTAAATGCTTCACATGAGCTGTGAAGTTATCATGTGACCTGAGATTCCATTTTGAAATGTGTGTTTTCTGATCTACCAAGTCATATATTTGGATGTGCATAGCAACATTCAATAATCAAATGGAAGTGTGATACATGAGATCAAGCTCAAGGAACTCCACAAAGCACAAGTTCCATCAGTAAATAGCCCAGACTCTCTTGTCACCTACGCAAGACACATAGCCCCCTCTTTAACCCACATGCATAACTTCTTGAGAAATTCCCTATAACTGTAGCTGACTGAAGAAAAATATTTGACCTTGTTTACAAATGATTTCTTATAATATTCTGGTATGACCTAATGGTGGAAGATAGCAATATTACACCCCAGTCAGGAGGATCTAAAACTATAGTGATGAAGGGAAATCCCGGTAGATAGAAATTCAAGCAGCATTTCTAACTGTTCACTTCACCAGGAAGCAGATAACTAGAAGTATAGATCTCAGTGATTCATGAACCAGGACTTATATGTTGACTGGATGTTCATGGAGGAGGAAAGAAAACAAATTCATAAATTGATGACAAGAGATTTGGGGAAGAGATCAATAAAAGGAGATCTCAGTATGAGCAAAAAATGTAAACAACAGAGAAATCTCTCAATATCCAGAAAGGAAAAATGATTGATTCTGTGAATATCTGGCAGCCTCTTTTCCCAGAAATGCCAGCTCTTTCTCAAGGGCCTCTTAAATAAAATGACAAGAGTGTTCAGGAATAGAGGCTAGATGTGGACTCTAAAACATGTACTCCTTCTGTCAAAGATCTGATTTGCCTGTAGACCATTTACCAGTAGCAGTGATCAGTCATGAGCTCCCAATATATTAATATTAATATACAAATAACAGCATTCCCTGAAGACAAATATGTCACCTGATAGAAGGTTGGTTATCTTTCATACCTTTATACAGTAAAAGGCAAGATCCGTGTTCCTTTAGAATATATATTTGTTCTGGATATGTACTTGCCTCTCCTGCTTTATAGATTGCCCTATGCATAATTATGTACCATAATTTACCTGAAAGCTTTGTCATGCATTACCTTAAAGCTATTTTATAGAACAATGGATTGCTATTTGAAAAACAGTACCAGCAGGGTAAACACTTTGTATGACTGGGATGTCCTGCAGGATGTGTAATATGCTCTGCACCAGTGATCAGTGTTACAGTGCTCTGTCTTACAGCCAGCATTCATGGGCCAATGAGTGGGCATGAGAGTAGTTGTTAACACTATGAACCTTAATTTCCTATCTTTACAACATTAAGCTATGATGATTTGGAGATTGTGGTTCCTGAGAAAGGGATGCGAGACGGATTCCATTAAACTAGAAGTGAAGCATTTTGTGTTCCTTTGCTGCCGAAGCATTAGGCAAAGAGAAGGGATTTACTGTATTACCTGAGATAATTTACCTGGGTTGGTTGTCTGCAATTCAATGGAGGCAGAAAGAAGTATGACTGAACCCAGGAGATTTTCTCACCCACCAGGCAAAGAGCTATCACTAGCTGTTGAACTGGTTGAGGACAAAAGGAACGCAAACTGGGTAGTGAAAAGGAAAGTTACAGATGCTAACTATGACTATGTGACCATTTTCACAAACAAGGATTATAGTAATTATGCATATTTTCTTTTTTGCTTTTAGATACATATATGTTTGTACCTATCAACAAATCAGTTTTTCACCCTTTTCCCTATGTTTCTTTTTATTATCTAATATAAGCAGTGTCGCTAGAGATTAAATTTATAATTTAGCCTTTTAATTTTCAAGGTGCAAAAGCTCATTTTTCTAGCTTTTCTAGCTCATTGTGACTGAGCTAGAAAAGAAACAGAAATCATCCAGAGGTGAATAGAGTAATTTATCGGATTTAGTAGTTATGACAAGTTAAGCAAAGCATAATAGTTCTGACCTTTGGTCAAAACTTAAATATGGATAAAAGGGATGTGTATAACTGCTGAGTCCACAAATACGTGCACTGAGAAGAACCTTCTGAGGTTAATTAGCCATTATTTCCACCAGTGAAGTTGGAGTTACATTTCCAGAATCCCCCTCACCGTATAGTTCTTAGATAAGATTTACTTATGAGAGGAACTCAGGATGATACTAGGAATGCTGGAGTGAAGGGGAGGTCCTTATTCTCCGGGCAAAGACAAAATTTGCGGCAGCATCCTGGGAAGCTCTTTAGGAGAACCCTCCTCACAGTTCCAGCCTGAATAATTTCTGGAAACTTCTCACAAGTCCTCAAAGAATGTAGCAGCTTCCAGGCAGACACTTACTTGAGGATCTCTGTTTCAGGTCTTCAGGTGAACAACTTCAACTTTTGCAATCCTCAGGGGCGACTTTCCAAACAATTGGTGGAAAGTAGTCCTAAATTCTACTCCTCAACCAATGCAGAGTCATGTAAAGACCTAATTCTATATTCATTTGCAATCGGCTTCTGTTTTCCTGACTGAATCACATCTGATATTGGATCGTAGCTCTGGGAGAACTGCAAATAGAATACACGTTTTCTGTACCAACTTTGCGTTTAAAGCTGAATAATTGTTCAATCAACTGTTGATGCAGGTTAAATGTACTCTTCACCTTACATGGTGAAACAACCAAAAAAGGTAAATTATAGGGAATTTTAGGAAGAAATAAGATTGTGCTTCCTATGATATCACCTTTCTATTCTGTGCAATAACTAGCAAATATTCTTCTTCTTGAATATTCAAAGGTATTTAGTTAATTACCTAAGCCATTGTAGCATTGAATATTTGTCAAATGTTACCAGTTAGACTTTTCATGAGAGCTTAAATCCAAGGAATGATTATTCAATCATCACTGAAATTTCTGTGAGCTACTTCAGTAATGTGGACGTTCACAAAGCAAGAAAGAGAAAGCAAAAAAAAACCCTTTACTGCACAATTAAATAAACTATTTATTAATTCCATAATTAAATAAACTTTAATAATTAAACTTTAATTCTTTAATGTCCAGGACTGTAGCTATACTTGGACATTGATATTTTTGTAGTACTTCAGTTCTGAAACTACTTAGGATATACTTTTGTAAAAACTGTGTCCTAAAATAGAAATTATTTCTTTAAATACTTTTAGTACCATTTAAATGCATTTAAAAGTCAATCTTAGCTATTTTCTTCTCTAAAACATATTTTCTTTGATGGATTTAAAATTATATTTTCATAAGAAGTTTTTGTTAAACCTGTGGTACAAAACTGAGAGAATGACAGTCACACACATGCATAGAAATTCTTTGATGATGTGGTTCCTAAATCATGTCTGCTTACATGTTTTTTATTTATTTTTTTCTCCTCTTAAGATGGTTATGAGTAAATGGAAACATTCAAGCCAGTAAAATTGAGGTCTATGCTGAGAATAGATAATCAAACATAATAGGATCTGGGAACAGACTCTAGGTTTTATAATTTAATATCAGCAACACCAACTTGAAAGCAATCAATAGGAAATTATAAAATTTCGCTAACAACATTTTGAGAACTATGTATTCAATTCACTTAATGTTGTCTACAACTGACCACTTACTTGCAAGAACTCGCAAGATCTACTTCCTTTTGACAGCATTCCTTGCTATTGATTTCAAAATCTGTTTCAGCTAAAGTCAATTGACATTTATATCACTAACTTAACAGGGATGAAATTTTAAGGAGTTTATTGCTCTGCCCTGAGGGACAGCAGCATCACATAACATATAAGGCTTGGATCTGAAGGTAGAAGGAAAGAAAATGCATGTAAAAATAGCAGTTCTTTTTTTTTCATGTACTAATTTAGCTGCAAAATAGACTACACTGTTTTTATTCGACTGCAGAGAAAGGCAAGTTTTAGTCAATGGATTTGTAAACAGATATCATCTGGTTGGATTCAGCTGTTAATAAGCATAATGAAAAAAAAGTATCAAATTGAGCATGATTAAGCTGAGGAAATAAGCCTTTTATGACTCTAAACGCTTTCTTTAGAATCTAGATAAGAACAAAACTTCCCTGAATTCACTGTTATCTGTGCTAAACAATGATAATAAAAGCAGTAACTAGCATGATTCAGTATTATTGTCTCAATAATAATGCTATTCATGTCATTAAATTTGGATGGCTCATCTCTATTTTTGTGCTGCACTGATATTGCTATCATATTGGAAGATACATTCAATTTCCTGTTCAATATTGCTGCAAACCTATTTGAGGATATGTTACACAAGCTACAATCCTGCTCTTTTGATAGATTCCATTGTGTATTTTTCTTTAATACTGATTAAATTAAATCATTGAACTTTGCTTTACTTTATTCAGTCTACTTATTTTTAATGATGAATCATTTGGTGATAGGTTTAAGCCTACTCTATAACAGATTCCTATTTTAACCATTTTTTCTGTTTATATTTGGTCCGATTTTTAAAATTCATCTCATAAAGTTTCCAATATCCTTTTTAGTATTTTTTTATTTTTAAAGACTAACATGAAACAGCTACATTTGAACAATTTTGTATCCATCAGGTAATGAGAGCTTATTAAATCAATTAAAAGTTCAGGGAATATTTGCTGATATCTATACTACTAAATAAACTGAGAATGTAATAATATTTCAAAATAATTTTTTGTATTTTCTCAGTTATTTATACATGCTTTTGAAAAGTTGGATTTAAGATTTTATAAATGTTATGAAATTCCTTCTTCTTTACAACACTCATTTAGTTATTTTTAAATGAAGGCAATCCTACAACAATTTGAGATGTATGAGAAAAGCTTAAATTTGTGTTATAAACCTATTTTTTATGTACAGTAAAATAATCTTTGTGATAGAACCTAGAAGTTCTACTTTATCAGATAAATATATTTTTTTAAATATCACCAGATTTGAAGAAAATGAGAATGGTAAATATTTATTTTGCCTTTTAAACTTTGTACAAGCAGGCTGCCATGAAGTAGATAATGTTTAATTTGCTATAGGTAAGGAAATATAACTAGAACACGAACATCATATACAATGATCTTATTTTCTATGATACAAGGAAATAAGTGGTTATATATTTTTAAGAAGATTAAAAGACAAATTTCAAGGTTTTTAATACACTGAGAACATTATTAAACTTCACCAAAGAAAATCACAGGATGTTTCATAACTACTTATATTATTAAAGTTTTTTGGATATAAAATTATGAAAAGAAAAAGTCCCCTCTCCTTAAATAGTATTAATCATCTTAAAAGTGTAAATAGATATGTTTAAAATTCAAATGTATAAAAATGCATGAAATAAAAAGGAAAATTCCATGTTCACTTCCATGAGTCTCCATCCCTCTTGTCAAATGTACCCACTGTGAGTAATTTTTTACCTTCCACCAAAATAAATTAAAAATATCAGTTCACATCTTTTTGATATGAATGTATATATTTTTATACAATTCATTCTTTTAGTATAAAATGCACTATACTTTAAACATTCTTTCATTTGTTGTTTTTTTTCATAATGATATACCATGGATATATTTTCATATCAGCATAAAAAAATCTAATTCCTCAATGTAAACAACTGAATTATATGTACACACATTCATTCATCAGAATTTAAGTAATGTCTGCTTACATTGTTATACTTATTTTGCTATTATATGCAGTATTGCAAACCATATCATGGTGTATGAAAGCATATTTTTGTAAGTATAAACCTATTGCAAATTACTACATGTAAACTCAATTGTTTATTGTAATTACTTTATTATAATTTCAATTTGCATCCATATAATCAATTTTGCCGCTGAAGAGATTCCAGGTTGCAATGAATTTATTCACTAACTCTCTTGTCCTCTCTCTGTTTTCTCTCTTGATTAACAGATGTTGATAGTTGAAAAGGTGAGATATTGTTTGTATTTTCATTTCTTGAATTATGAGAGGTTATATGTATTTCTTAGTATTTATCAAATATTAATATTTATAATTGCTTTGTTATTTTCCTCTAAAGTGCTGACATACCCTTTCATAATTTTTCTATTTTTAATCTTGAATGAGCCTTTACACATTAATAAAATAAATTGTTTGCAAAAATTTCTGCCCCTTTTTTTCCACTTTTTATTTTACTTCTTCCTTTCTTTGCTTACTGTTATTATTTTGCAAGAAATAAGTTTGATTTCCTTTGTGTCTTTGGGCTTTGAGTCCTGATTAAAAATATATCCCCACTTCAAGATTATAAATATATTAACATATTATTTTTTACCTAGAACAGTGTTGTTCCATTAAAATATGTTGTGAGCCACAACATATTGTAAACATATTTTAAAATTTTCTATTAGTCACATTAAAAAAGTAAAATGATACAGATGAAATCAATATTAATAACATATTATTTAACCCAATATATTTAAAATATCATTTAAACATATAACCAATATAAAAAATAATGAGGTAAATTATTTGTATAATTTCCACCTATAATGTATCTCAAATTGAAATTAATTTTTATTTGAAATACTAAATCTGTATTTAAATTTTATAAAATCTACAGTTTAAAGTGTAGATTCACATATCAAATTTTTCCAAACATACCTTAATGTTTCTAATAACTTAATTAAATATGAATTTACAATTTAAATATAAATTAAATAAAATTTAAGAATTCAGTTGCTGATTTGCACTAGCTATGTATCACATTCTCAATCATATGTGGCTAATAACTACTATATTGGACAGGACAGTTCTAGAATTTTTACAAATTATTTTTGTTAGGGTGTTTAATTCGTTCATTTGAATGAATTAACATCCAGCTCAAAATTTTCCCCAAAGAATTAAGCAATTTTTTAATTAATGTCACATTTAAAAAATAAAGTAAAATCTTTCTTCTCTACACTAATCTTGAATGCTATCTTCATTTTTTAAAAAAAACCTTTACACTTCTACATCTATTTCTGAGTTTTATTTTCTGTTTCATTGAACTACTTGACTCTTTTTTTTCCTGGATTTTGTTATTTCCTAATAAATCTACTGTAACCAATTTAAGGCTTCTTGTTTTTGTTTAAAGACCTGTTTATAATTGCTGCTTCAAATGCTCTGAAGAAAGGAACTTTTTTCATGTTGACTGACATTTCAACTTCAATTTTGTAAGAGTAGATAAAACTGTAGTTAACAAAATATTAGCTTTTTTCATATTTACTGGGAATTTTTGCTCTACTTCTTTATTTGTATTTTTATTTAGCTATATATTTCCCATTTACAGAAATTAGATTTTTCTTTAAATTCTTCAGCAGTAGACGATGCTGAATTAGAGTTATTTCTCCTCTCCTACTCATTATCTTATGATAAGCTTTTGATAAGCTTCTCAGTTGTGTTGAAGCTGAAGTACTGTTTTACTTTGGCCTTCACTACCCTAAAATATTTCTTATCAAAATTAAGAGATTATTTGCTCTATAAAAATTGAGTGCAGAACACCATCCATTATTTCTAATTCAATACTACATTTTACATAACTTTTATCTTTAAGCTTCTGGACATCCCTTGTGACTTTTGTAGATTCCTGCAGAGGCAATGCTAATACTATAATCTCTCCAATGGAATCCAACATATTTGAGCTTGCCCTTGTTAAGAAGTGGAGCATCTTTCTTCAATTTCTTCCATTTTTCAGTTATAATTCCTTCAGTCTCCATTTAGATTTTTGGATAAAGTGATGCCAGTGAAGAATAATTTAATCATTATTCTCTTTGACAGGCCTCAAAAGGCAGTAATTTTAGCTGCCTTTATATTCAACACAGGATGAATTCCATCAGCACAAGTGTGCTGTTCCAGGAGATACTCTGTAACTCCAAAACAAGTTTATGCCCTTGTGATCATGGGAGACCAAATTTTTCAAAGTGACTTTGTTTGTATAATGTAACTTATTCCAGTCGTTGTCTTCTTGCTTTAAGACCATTTTAACAGTGTGTCAATTCAAAGAGCATGCATTCAGCTCCAGAAGGCTTGAAAACTAATTTAAATTTCATCCAACTTTCCTGAAAAGGAAACCTGGAAAGCAATGGAATTTCATCCTTATACACAGAACTATGTTCTAGAATTCAATTTTGAGCAGTTTTTCCCTTGAAGTCCCTCTATCCCAAGGGCTACTCTCTTTAAGTCCTTGTCCAGCCCAAATTCCATTCCATGTTTAACTAATTCCTTATTTTCACTTTGTAGATATCCCCTTTTCAATTTATTATCCTTTTATTATAACCCAAATTTGCTTTTCTCTACTTATTCCACTTTTCTCTACTTTCCATATCAGAACTATGTAGAAAGAAGATAGGGAGGGAATGTTCTGAATGTGTGTATATACTACAATATGTTTTCCTATTATACTGACATGTATTTGATCTGAGCTACATTTTTAAAATATCGCTTTGTCAGAAAAAATTTTCAAATATTCTCCTCGCAGAAACTCTATCTACCTAAGTATTTATGTAGATTGTATCTATCTTTATAATCATCAGAGGTCTCTTCTGAGAGTTATCATCATTCACTATGTTAGAGTTGAAGACTAGGAGACAGAGATGAGACCAGATGCAGGGCCTTGCAGAGTGGACACAGGGGTTAAAGTCTAACTGAGGGGAGTTGATAACCACAGACAAGAACCAGCTTCAGCTGGCTTGTCAGCTGTCTAGGTCACCTTACATGAACATTGGCTAATTACAATATCATTTCCATTGTGGTTTTAAAATTTATCTAACCTTGAAATCTCCGTGATAATTTCAAAACAACTGTGTAAAGTATGAAAATGGAAGGGAACCCAATTCTAGGAATTACTACCCAAATTCTTAATAAGAACCAACCCCTTAGTCTTGAATATTCCTCCCCTCAGTTAATGAAACTTCATAAGACCAAATACCACTTCCTTTCAGTGCATCTGATCTTTTCAAACTTTTTGGCTTTCTCACTCAAGAAAGAGTACTTTCATTTTTGTTTTCATTAAAAATTACTTACTCTGGCTTATGTAGTGTGTCTTAAAATTCTTTTTTCCCATGATCACCAAGAACCTGAAATACTCCCACTCAAAGGCCAGTAGCAATTATTTTTTTTAAATCACTTAATTTGTTATTGGAATAAGATAACAAAACATTGCTTAAACCAAGTATACGTAATCTTCACCACAAAATTGAATCCTAGATACTGTTAATATCTTTTAATTTTTTAGCAAAAATGTCTCTTTTGAATCTACAAAATTGAACTTTTTTCCAAATTTAGTATGGTTTTATATAATACTAAAGAGTTTTTTGTTGGTGGTGGTTTTTTGTGGGGGATGGTGTTTGATAATAGGGAGATCATTCTTAGTTATTTTTCCAAATTTTCAATAAATTCTTCACATCCATGAAACAGACCTAAGTTAAACTTATTCTTTCTTTTTATATGAAGTCTCAGGAGTCAAAAGAAAATAGGAACTAGCATTTGTAAAATCTTAGAAAAGAGAGTTCCCATCAACCCCTAGTGCTTTCTAATATTTCCCCTATTACTGAGAAAGGATCATATGGAGGAAGAATTTTTCTTCACCTCATAATTAGAGTAAAAAGTACATTAAACTTGGGTATATCCCCTCCAGCACTAACACAGGTTACACAAAGCAAGATCACCAAAATAGTTCCTAAAATGCAAAACTGCTCTGGTTAGTAATGGTGACACAGGAAGGTAACTTCCAATGCAGGGAATCACTTAAAGTCCAAGGGGGTCTTTGGATTTGCATGAGAAAGAATTCAGGAGCAAGCTGACATTGTAAAGTGAAAGCAAATTTTATTCAGGAAACAGAAGATCTCCTCCACAGACAGAGCAGAGGCTAGCTCTCCCTCATAATAAGAGCACCTGTATTATTTTTATTTTTTAAGCAATGGCTTAATAATAAGCTAAGCAAGAGAGAAATATTCATATTATATCTTGGAAAGGGGTGACGAAATACTCCCCTTTCTTTACTTTATAAGGTCCTCCCAAAACTGTCAAGATGTCAATGGGAGTTTCTCTTAGCATGCTAATTTATTATCATTAAGGCATAATGAGCTTCAAGGTTAAGAAGGCCAATTTCTTTGCCATCTTAGTTCCAACTGGTCTCAACTTGTTTTGTCATAACATCCTGTTTTTGATTAGGATGGTTAAAGGCCTTTTGACTCTGTGTTAAGCAGTGCTTGTCAGTTCCCTTTCTCAATGGCATTTGAATTCATGTCATAGGTAGTTTAAAAAAATTATGTGTGTACTTTTAACACTTTTTAACAATCCTCACATACAAGCATATTTATAAAATATGGCTCCTTCCATACACGATTAAGGAAAAAATGATCAAACAAAATCACTTTAGGATACTAATAGTAAATTCCAGACAAAATGTAGGAGTCAAGAATTATAGGCTAAGTTGAAAGTTTAGGTAGACATAACTTTTAAGAGAAATATCAGAGAACAAAGTATCAAAAATATATAGCTAAATATTAAAAATAATTGATTTCATGGAGACAGAATACTTTACCAGAGGCTTGGAAGGGTAGAAAGTAGGAGGGGAAAAAGTGAGGATGGTCAATTGGTATAAGAATCTAGTTAGATAATCAGATAGAATGAATAATATTTTATAGCACAACAAAGTGCCTATAATGGACAATAAGTTAGAATATACTTTACAATAACTAAAAGAGTGGAGTCGTAATGGTCTTAACACAAGGAAATATTAAATGCTTGAAGTAATGGATACCTTAATTCCCCTGATTTGATAATTCACATTGTATGCCTGTGTCAAAACATCACATGTATCCTATGAAGTTATACAACCCTTATGTACCCATAATAATTTTAAAAAAGAGGTGCAGCATAATGCTGGTGCTGGGCATAGTAAATACCTTGAACATAAGTAATGACACTTTGTTCCTACTAGATCTCCAGAAAACTGGGGTTATTTTTGTGTTTGAACAATATTAATTTTTATGTCATATATTCTCCAAAATCTATGAACTTCATATGATGGCTACATTGATGAAGAAATTTGAGAACCTAGCCTGCCTTCACATAGCAGACAGAATTTAAAAATATGATTTTGTGAAATCTAGTCAATCTTAAATATGGCATTGCACAGACAGGATAATGATAAAACATTTAATGGAGAGAATGCTGCAAAATAATTTTTTTTTTACGATGGATTCTGAGAAGGTCAAAAACAGATCTTTCCCCTGTCGCTTATACCTGTTGACAAAGGCCAAACACAGATTCATTCCCTTTTTCTCCTAAACAACCTCATGTTCTTTGTCTCATGAGTAATTAACTAAGATTAAAACTGTTTATCCCCCTGAAACTAGAGAGACACAGAGATAAATATTTCCTGTTCAAATACCTGACAGACGTTCCTTGCTTACAAAACAACCCTGAGCGCAAAAAGTACCTCATCTGCAATTTGTTTATCCCTGCCTATTAAAATGTCAAAGGCAAAACCACTCTGCTGAGACACTTTGATCTTAAAATATGGTCTGGTTTCCCTATTGCAATAATCTGTATAAATCACTTAGTTGTCTGGTGAATTTTGTCTTTGATAGTACTTTATATCTCCATCAATAATTCTAAACATATAAAAGAATTGCTAATGGCATTTAAATTGAGATGACTTAAAGGATGAAAAGAATGTAAAGGAAATAGATGAATGCAAAACATATTTTGTCTATCAATGCTTGACAGCTAAGTAGTATAAAGCTCTGCAACAAAAGCATTTATGCAAGAGAATTTAAAGTATTTCAGAAGATCAATTCAATAAATGATATCTAGAAAAATTATCCCTAGAATGAAAGGGGGATTGTTTTTTTGCATGTAGAAAGAAAAAATGAAAAAGCTTACCCTTTTTTGATTGCTGTATAATCTTCAGTTTTCTTCTCTAAACAAGTCTATTTCTTACCATCTGCTGTATTTCATTACTACCATTTAAAAAATATGTCTAACAAGTAGAAGAGATATAGAATTTACCAAAACTTTCAATATGATATGGAATCAAAGAATGTACAGAAAGAACATAGCTAAATTTAGAATGATATAAAGGTACTAAAATATTCTACTATTAAACCATTTATAATCTGATATACACACATGTATTCTGTTTAACTCATCATTTTCTTTGTTTTCCACCCCCCCTTTTTAGTGACTTCATAGTCTTTTGTTCAGAGATTTGGACTCATGTACAGTACTGCCTATAGTGTATCTCTTGTTTTAAAATGTTTTCTTGTCCTATTGACATCCACAGCACCAACCAAGACACTAGCTCAGACTTCCCCAATTATTCTCTCTCAATCATAGTATATCTGACAAAATGGAGGGGTAGACTATGATTCTAACTTTTATTTTTTTGGTAATATATGTATAAAGACAATAATGGTTAAATTCTTAAATATTTGCAAAATTTTCAAAACAAGATAAGACTTAGACACCATGACAGATGAGAACAGATAAGGGAGAAATGTCTGAAATTTAGTTGATTGTAATATCCAAATGTTGGTTTCTTAGTTTTGACAGATTTGCTATAGTTACGTAAGATGTTGGCAGAATCAGGAGAGAGGGCATACAGGCATTCTTTGTGCTACCTTTGTCACTTTTCTGACATTATTACGAAATTATAAAAATAAATGAACAACAACAACAAAAATAACCAACAATATAAAGGTACCCAACAAGTTCTTCTCCAAGCTATGCCTCCACCAAAGTTTCCTCTTATGAGAAATTGCCCAAAGATGCCTGACTTTGCTTACTGGGAGGGTTCTGATTTGGATTCAATGCTGTCATTCAGTGCTCTCAAAGCTTGAAATCAAATAAGTGATATGTGTCCATATCCTCCACTCTGATTACTATTGTGGTCAAAGGTGAGGTTGCTCTCCCATCTCCCCACTCTGATTTCCACTATATTCAAGAATAATGCTGTGAGCCCTCTCTTCAACTCTGATTATCACTGAGCTCCAGTGAAAATACTTCCCTATAAATATATTTGAATCTGTAGAATGAATACAATTTTTGGCCATATGAAGCAATAGTTCCATTACCACTATTCCCATTTCCATTTGTATTTAATCACCTCCCATATTATTTCATGATTAATCCTGTAGTTGTAGGATATGTCTTTGTCATGTAAAAAAAGTTTTTCTACCAGTGAGATATTTAATAAAAGTTTTGTTTTTCCACATAATCAGCTAATGGCAATGTGAGATTCAGATGTGATTGCAAGGTCTTTAAAATAGTTTAAAATCCATTTATAGTATTGTCTTATTCATGGACCGTGAAAATTAATATGTTATTTATGTTCTGTATAGCTGCCTGTAGTACTGGAAGTTAAAGGACTTAAAGAGGGAGGGGACATTTAAGGAATTATTTTTTCAAGTTGGAAGAAAAATGGCATGTAAAGGAGCAATAAAAATTCATAGGTGTACAAAGTGCTTTAGGATTTGTTAATTGTTTTCAAAGATTTACGTAGTATCTAGAGAAATATTAGGTTATGAGCAATAATAAATTTTTATCTAATTTAAAAAATTGATTTGGATCAGTGGCACTTATTCACCAGTATGAATGTTATTGACTTTATGTAAGAGCAATAAATATTTTGCATTTAAATTAAAAGGGTACATTACATTTCTTGTATCTGCATTTACCCTCAAGCCAATCAATGCATGATTTTATGCTTGCAAATAAATAGAAAGGGGAGTGGGCAACACCAGAAGCAGTTATTTTTGTTGCTTTATGTTTTAAAATTAAAAATTATTTACAGTATAACTAAGGCTATATCAACATTCAATTCAAAGAAAATTATAAAGGAAAAGAATGAATAATCTTTTATTAGTAAAAGGTTTTTAGAATCCATAACTATCTTCTTAGTTCCTATGTCTAATTTTCTTTTGTTCATATACCCTCCACATTGCTTTCTTTTTCATGAACAATAATTTCCCTAAAAAAGGTGCATATGTGTGCTGTATATTAGAATTTAAATAATGTATTCTTCCTATATTAAAATACAAAGATGGTATAACTTCTTTAAATTACAAAATCGTGTATTTATTCTTTTCCTGATTGTTTATTAAAGGATAATAATCACTTGGGAGACTGAACAATATTATGCCTTTCTAATTGTTTACAGTGGAGAAAACTGATAATTGGAAGAATAATAGAGATGATCACAAGATGACAGGGATTTTCTAGCAATGGTGATGCAATTCTATTTTCAGAGAGAGAGGGTGATAGATCATTTTCATCTTTGGGCAAATCTAACCATTAGAACATTTTTTTTTCATATATCTATCCAAGAACTGATTCTTTGTATAATGTTCAATCCTTGGTCCTTGGCTTTGTAAGCTACCTGATATTTTTTCAATATGTTCCTTCTTCAATTTATATAATAAAATCAGTTTCTGTAGTTTGTATGCAAGAACTATTATTCTGAAATAATAGCTCTGGTAAATATTTTTTTTCTGAAGTTAGAGGTGCTTCCTGTACCATATTTTGTGCTTAGAATTTGTGACTAAACTGACACTCAACACTTACATCTTTTGGTTCTTTTTAAATTAATTGTTTCTAAAACATCATAATCTAATTTGCTTGCAAATTTAAACTTGTTTAAAGTCAAAAATGATTTTATATATTGCATCATTTAATTTTGTTCCAATTCAGTTTTTCCTGTATTTTTTAGAAAACTTCATTCCTTATATTTTGATTGTTAAATTTTCAGCCACTTATTTTCACTGTTTTTCATAACTATCATCTCTTATTTTTCCTTTCAAGCATTCATAAAGAGATGATGGATGTATCCCCTCTACATCTCTGATCCATTTTTTTTCCATTTTCTTTTATACTTTTCTCTACAAAGGCAACAAAAGAGATTTTTATTCTACCATGTATGTTTTGGTTCTTTCCATTTGTTGCCTATGTCATCGTTCTTCCTTTTGATCAGCATATATATTTCTGTCATCTCTTTTCAACATCTTTTTGTTCACTGACCATTGAGTTATCACCTCATTGTTGACTTGCAAGAGAATTCTATGTATTCTGGATTCAAGTCCTATATCGGATAAGTGTTCTGTCATTATTTTCTCTCAGTCTTTCTCTTATATTTTCATTTGCTTAACAGTGTCATTCAAAGAGAACTTTTAAATTTTGATGAATTTCAGTATATCAGTTTCCCCTTTAAATTTATAATTTTTTCAGCCTATCTAAGAAAACTTCACTTAATCCAAGGTCACAAAGATTTTTTTGTTATGTTTTCTTCTAATTCTTTTTAGTTTAGTTCTTACATTAAAGTCTATGATCTATCTTGAGTTGACTGAAGTAGCAACGGAGGTTCATTTGTCTGCATATGGATGACCAAATATTCCAGCACTGCTGGTTGAAAAGATTATATTTCCTGCCTTATGTTTTATTTACATCTTGTTGAAAATTGGCTATATACGTGAGGGTTTAATTTTAGACTCTCTATTCTGATTTATTGATGTATGCCTAACTGTAAAATAATGTATCCTCATGATCACTGTAGCTTTATACTAAAATTTGAAATTAGGTAGTTGAATCTTCCCCACCATGCTCTTCATTAGAGGACTATAACTAAAACAAAAATTTGATTCACTTACACATCTCAAATAGCTTGATTTTATTTTTTTTAATCATCAATTTCAAACATTGGCAAGAATCTGAAGTAACTGGAGTTCTCATAACTTGTTGGTAGCATTGTAAATTTGTCCAATGGTTTGGAAAACTCTATGAAAGTAACTCCTAAGAATAAACATACATATGTTCTATGGTCTAGCAATTCCACTCTATGTATTAATAATAGGAATAGCCCTAAATATGATATAAAGCAAAATTTCTGAAACAGCAGAAATAAATGGTGATATATGATCTTACATATATATTTCTAATGGCTCATTATAGATCAATATAAATAAATGAACTAAAGCTAGACAACTTGAATTAATCACATAAATACAACATTGACTGAAAGAAGCAAGGTGCAAAGGAAACTATGTAAAGTACAAAAACCTATCTGTAATTTTAGAGGTCAGGTTAGGACCTATTTTCGATAAGAGTTGGAAAGAGTGACCAGGAGAGACAGCGGGGACTTTTTTAATTAATCTTATATTTTTAGATTTGGATGGTAATTACACGAGGGTATACACCTTTTAAAAATTCATTTAACTATATACCTATGATTTATACATTTTGCTGTATATACATATACATATCTCACTTAGTAAGGTTTATTATATAAAAAGCTTCACACTTCAATTAATAGAAGACAGCAATGTAGAGCCCTCATAATGTATGCAGAGAAGCACCTAAGGAGCACAGAGAACTTTCTAAGATAATTCTCTTTTACATTCCAAAAGTATAATGAATTCAAAAATTATATGCTTTTATATGAAATGGAGAGTTTTCACACACTTTTATTTTTTTAGTGCCTATGAATAAAAGCAAGGCAATCATTCCAGGTGCTTTAAAGGAAATGTAGGATTAAAAATAAGGGCAACCCATTGCATCATGCTTTGTGTAGATACCTACAGTCCTAATTCAGAAATTATAGCACTATTATATAATTGTTCCCATTCTCTAAATCGGAGTTTCAGCAAATTTTTACTGTAAAGGACCAGATAATAAATATTTTAGGATTCCCAGGCTACATGATCTCTATCACGATTGCTCCAACACTGCTATTGCAGAGCAACAGACACCACAAACAACATGTAAACAGGTAAGTTTGGCTGTGCCCCAGTAGAACTCTGTGAATATTAAAATTTGAATTTCATATGTCATATGTCCAATAGTTATGGTCAGTTCATGTCATAAGATAGTATTCTTTTTTTTTTAATTTTTAAAACTATTTAAACATGTAGATAACATTCTTAGCTTGTGGGACATGCAAACCAGGTGGTAGGCTGGATTGTTCTCCCAGCTTTAGTCTACAGACTTCTGGTCCAAAATGGCATTTTTGACCTCTTTTCTGTTACGTCTGTAGTATTATAGTCTCAGGACATAAGGTACTGGAATTTGCTTGATTTGTCTTTTTCTATTCATTGTAACTTTGAATTCCTTTACCTATTCAGCTAATGCAAACCAAAGGGAAAAAAAAATCCATCCATGATTCATGTGAAGTCACTCCTGTTTGATGGTCTTCGTCCAGTAAAGAAGCCGTGTACGCACTATTCATCATTCACTCAATCATTAACACTAAGCCAGTCTCCTCTGCTGTAGTGGATGTGATTTCGATCCTGGAAATAGCAAAGACCTGTTCATATATATCTTCTCTGTAGCATGGATTTTAAACTTTGCCCATAAGGAGTCCATAAATGTCCTGAAATTGTTTGCATATTTTTTTGTGCATGAATGCATATTTTTATGAAGTACCAATTCATCAGTTTCATCAGATTTTAAAGAGGTTTATAGCTCAAGCCTATAATACAAAAAATGACTACAATGACAGTTAATATGTGTTGAAAGAAAGATGATAGAAAAGCCAAAATTAGAGAAAACGAGTTATGTGTTCCATTATAATATGCACACTAATGAAATTTTACTATTTGAGAATATTAGAGGATATGAAATCTTATCAGTATCTTTAAAAATGTTACCACATGTTAGCATGTGGACATTTTAGACGTAACTAAGAAAATACTCTTTCTTTTACCAGAACTTCTGCATTTATCTCCTGATATTCTGTCATAGTAGTAAGATAAAGGTCTTTAACTGGAACTCTTATTTTTAAAACTAGATACTTTCACTGCTCTTGGAGTTGCCTCCGCCACCCCTCACTGGGCTAGAAATGCAGAGGCCTTAAGCAGAACAATAAGGCATATATGCCCTTTGTGTAAGAGGGTCTTTGTTTTGTACACTGACACACAACTATTGGCCTCTGTTTTTATGTCATCAGGCTTAAATCAGTTTTTATTGAAACACTAAGATTAGTGCACCTTAATTGTGCAGTCTTAGTTTCTATGACTACCTTGTCACCCAATCAGCAGAGCCTCCCAAGTATCTTCCTGATGTCAGATATGTGGCTTCTCGTTCTGTCCCTTGCCTGCCGGTAGCGTTTGCTCTTTGAATATCTTTCCTTTGTTTTTGCTTCAAGGTTCTATATCTAGAAATCTACAAAACAAGTTATGGAATGCAATGTCTTTATCCTCCAACACAGACAGTTTCTTAAAGAAAAGTCCTTTAAATGTGTGAAACCTTCCTTTAAATGTAATTGCTTACTGTAAATGTAACTATCAAGGCATATAATTTTATTTTTTATTTTATTTTTTAAAAATATCTGAGGGTCTTTATTTTCTTTAAGAAATTGAGTTTGCTGTCAAAAATACTCAATAAAGAAAACCCCAGAGTCAAATGGTTTCACTTTTGAATTCTACCAGATATTTAAGGATTAAAATGGCTAGATCATCTGACAGGGGTATGTTTAAATTTTTAAGAAACTGCAAAACTAATACCCAAAGTGGTTGTAGCATTTTACAGTCTCACGATCCATGTATGAGACTTCCCGTTCCTCCACACTCTTGCCAATGCATAATATTGTCCATCTATTTAATTTTAAATATTCTGATAAGTGTGCAGTGGTATTTCACTGTAGTTTTAATTTGGATTTCACTAATGACTAGTGTTGATAAACTTTTTACATGCTTTTGCCATTTAATACCTTTCTTAGTGAGTTGTCATGGAAATATTTTGTCCGCTTTTTATTAGTTTGTTTCTTTTTTATTATTGAGTTTTCAGAGTTAGTTATATAATTTGGATACAAGTCTTTTATCGAATACATGCTTTGCAAATTTTTTTTTCCTGGTTTGTGACTTGTATTTTCATTCTCTTAACAGTGTCTTTTAAAGAACAGAAGTTTTAAGAAGTCCAACTTACGAATTTAAGTCTTTGAAGAATTTTTCTTTCGGCTTTGTGTCTAAGACGTCTTTGACGAATCAAAAGTCACAAATATTTTCTCTTATATTTTTTAAAGTTTGTTTTATTTAAATAGATTTAGGGAGTACAATGGTTTTTTTGTTACATGGATGAATTGCACAAAGGAGAAGTCTAGGATTTTAATGTACTTGTCACTGGAATTAGTGCACATTGTACCCAGTAGATAATTTTTCATCCCACATCCTCCTCCCGCACTTCCCCTTCTGTATCTCCAATGCCCATTAATTCACTCTGTATGACTATGCGTACCCATTGCTTCGCTCTGATTTATATGAGAGAACATGTGGTATTTGGTTTTTTGTCACTTCACTTTGTTATTTCATTTAAAAGACTCCAGTTGCATCCAAGTTGCTCCAAAAGACATTATTCCATTCTTTTTTATGGCTATATACAGTTCCACTTTATAGAATCTTATATGTATATATAAGATTTTCTTGTCCTCTCATCAGTTGGAGGGCACTTAGGTTGGTTTCATATCTTTGCAGTTATGAATTGTGCTGTGATAAACATGCTCTGATAGTTTTATTTTTAATTTTCTGAGAAACCTCAATACTTTTTTCTATAGCTTCTGCACCATCTTAGTTTCCTACGAACAGTATACAAAGGTTCTAGTTTCTCCACATCATTGTAAACACTTATATTTGTTTTTATTATAGTGGCCATTCTAACAGGTGTGAGGTGATATCTTCTTTTAGTTTTGACTTGGTATTTTCCTGCTAATATATTAAATATCTTTCCATGTACCTGTTTGTCATATGTCTGTCTTCCTTGAAAAAATGTTCAAGTCCTTTGTCCATTTTTAAATAGGTTATTTGATTTTTTTCTTTGAGTTGTAGGAGTTGCTTATATATGTTAGAAATTAACTGCTTATCAGATATATGGTTTGCAAATATTTTCTACTATTCAGTAGGTTGACTTTTTATTCTGTAGATTGTTTTTGCTGTTTCACAGAAGCTTTTTTGGTTTTAGTTCTATTTGTTTCTTTTTGCTTTTTTTGCCTATACTTTGGTGTCGTATTCAAGAAATCATTGCCAAGGTCAATGACGTGAAGATTTTTTCCTATGTTTTCTTCTAGCAGTTTTATAGTTACAATTCTCAAGTTTTTAATCCATTTTTGCATTCACTTTGTGTATGGAGTAATATAAAGGTCAGATTTCATTCTTTTCCATGTGGATATCCAGTTTTCCTAACATTTGTTGAAGATATTATTCTTTCCCCATTATGTATTATTAGCACCCTTGTGGAAGATCAGTTGACTGCATATCATGGATTATTTCTGGCTATTTTATTTCATTGATTTATGTGTCTGCCTTTGTACTAGTATGATGTAGTTTCAATTACTGTAGTTTTGGAATATGTTTTTAAATCACAAAGGGTAATGCTTCCATCTTTGTTTTTCTTTCTTAAGATTGCATTGACTATTATGGGTCTTTTGTGGTTTTATGTGAATTTTAGGGTTGTCTTTCAAGTTCCATAAAAAATTTCATGGAGATTTTGATGAGGACAACATTGACTCTTTAGATCATTTTAGGTGATATGGACATTTTAACAGTATTAGGTCTTCTAATCCATAAACATAAGATGTCTTTGTGTTTATTGTGTCTCTTTTAATTTCTTTCATCAATGTTTTGTAGTCTTTCACCTCTTTGGTTAAATGTATTCCTTTTGTTTTATTCATTTTTATGCTATTGTAAATGGGATTATTTATTCATACGGGTTTTCCAGATACTTTGTTCTTTGTTTTTAGAAATAGAATTTATTTTTGCACATAATTTTGTCATACGACTTTATGGAATTGGTTTCTTAGTTCTAAGAGTCTTTTTGTGTGGAATCCTTATGTTTTTCTACACATAGAATTATGTCATCTGTAATCAGAGATAATTTTACTTTTTCCTTTTTGATTTGGATTTGTTTTATTAGCAATGTGAATTCATCAGCACATGAAAAGGATTGTGCGCCACAATCAAATGGAATTTATCCCTTGGATGCAAGGATGGCTCAACATATACTAAGTATGATACATCACATTAACAGAATGAAAAATAAAAATCACATGGTCATTTCAAAAATCACATAATCATCTGTCAAATGCAGAAAAAGCACTTCACAAAACTCGACACACCCTTTCATGATAAAAGTGCTCAACAAACTAGGTGTAGAGGGAATGCACCTCAATATAATAAAGGCCATGTGTTATAAACCCACCATATAAATCACACTAAACAGTAAAAAATAAATACCTGGAAGTTTTTCCTCTAATATCATAAATAGTCAAAGATGCCCACACTCAACCCTTCTATTCAGCATAGTACTGGAAGTTCTAGACAGAGCAAGTAGGCAAGAAAAAGAAATAAATAACATCTATCAGCATCCTTTTTGCTATTTGAACTTTCTATTGAGTTTTTCTCTTTTTTCAAAAAAAAAATTAGTTTTTGTGATTAGTTAATTGAAATTGCTGACCTGTATATTTTAGATTTAAATTGATAGTTTTTACATTACATTTCTATGTTTTTTGAAGAATTACAATATTTTATTCTGTTTTAGAACTATATTCGTATGTAGATATTATTCTCCATTGAATTTATGTTATAATTATCAGTTTATGTGCTCGAATTTTTATCGAAAAATAGATTTATATGTCATATAGATATCTGTTTATATGAAAGTTTTATGTTTATTTAGATATCCAAGAAATTATTTTTATTTTCTATATAAATGAACAAAAACTAAACATGGATAAGTACAAAATTTCTATGTCAAAATTTTACATGTTCATTAGCTTCTTATATTTCAGTCTTATATTTCACACTATAAGATCAGGTTGAATTATTTTATTTTTATGTCTGCTGGGTTTTTGTATAAGTCTTTTTTGGTTAAATTTAAATTTGAAATATATTTTATAAGAGTTGAATGCTTCTCTTATTTTACTTTGTTAGGTTGTCCTCTTAATTTTTTAAATAATAAAATTTAATAATATTTTAATTCATTATATTATGCCCTTTTTTCCAGGAAAGCTAATTATTCATGCTCCAGATTTCTTTTTTCCACTTTTAGAATGCCATTGCCTTTCCTGCTTCTCATTTGGTGTACTTGTATTTGCTTTGTTTTATTGACTAATTTAAACATGATGTGCTCTCATCTCATTGAGATGTTCTTTCCTTTCTTCATTGTTTTGTACATCCCAAACTTCACAAAAGCCACTTAATTTTTTGTAAAACATATTCTAGTCTTTACTCTTTCCAATGATGTTTAAACATCTCCTCTGTCATTGTGAATGACTGTTAATAATTTCTGAATGAACTCTTCTAAGTTGCTTTCATTTTTCAATCTGAATCCACTAAATAAATGATTGAAAATGCAAATATATTTCAATGTGATATATTTTAATTTTCTTCTTTTTCTGCAATAAATATTTATATATATAAATATTTTAATGCACATTTTATATCAGGATTTTTCTTATGGATAACCATATTTATGTTGCTATTTAGTTGATTTTTTTTTAACTTTTCTGTTTCTAAAATTTTGTATTCTTCCCTAAGAACACAGATCGAGATTTACATTGTTATTTGGATTTCATGTTACCACCTTTTGAAAACTCTCATTTTTCTTCATGGTACTCTGAAGACCTCAGTCTACCTGCTGAATTCAGACATTTTTGTTTCAACTGATCAGCATATATTTACCATTTGTCAGATTAGTTTATTTCCATGAACATAGTCTCTTGTCAACCTAATAATTAATATAATTAACATATTTTTTTAAAATCTGCTTATTATTTTATAAAATGTTATAAAACAGTTACAGCAATGAAAATAGTTGTAAGCATATGTCATATATTTAGTATAATTAAGAGAATATTGTAAGTAATAAGGACTGTTAATGGTATCAAATCATTAAATACACGTTAGATTATAACAATTGGAAGAATATGCAAATATAAATAAAAAGAACAAAATTAAGTGATATATAGTAAAATCCTAGCTATAACATCAACTACTGTACATATCAGAAACAGTGAAACTGAAGATTTTATAGTAAATTTTTAAGGTTTTTTTAAATAGTGCTCTCCTTCAATACATATACCAATTAGTTGATTTTTGCATATTAAATATTACATATTTTCAAAAATACATTATGCACCTTATGAAAACTAGAACCATGAGTACGTTGCTGTAAAAACATTTTGTCCCTTTTTTTTTTTAAGTTGTTGAATTGTCATTGTCAGCTTCTGCTCACAGCTCTCTGCATCTTTTTTTCAGTATTACTGGCCTTTCCTCCATGTATCCCTAGGACTGCAGCTCGTCCTCTTTTTAATTTATTTTTCTTCACTAGCTTAAGCAGAACTCTAGACTTAGATAGGGAAATGTAGATAGTGAAAATCACGTTCCTTTGTAGCTATTGCTTTTCAAAGGAATATTGTAATCAACACTAAGATGCTCACACAGTAGTAATATTCTTTGGGTGTAAGAGAGTTGGGGGTGGGTAAACTCACTACTAATGGATGCATTCAGCATTGTGGGTGGGGAAAGGGCACGTCTCAAATTATGATTGGGATGTGGCAAAGTCATAACATGTAAACAAAACGTTTGTACTCCCATAATTTCCTGAAATAAAAAAAATTAAAAAAAAGAATATTGCAATGTAAGAATAAACAGTAATTACATATTTAGAGTGATGGAAGTATATACCCTGAAATGGCATTAACTTGATATCAATTTTTAAGTGAAATGCACTTTTGTATTAATTTGCATTCCTACCAAAGTGTACAAGTGTCACCCTTTCTCTGCATCCTCATTAGCATCTGCTATTTTCTGTCTTTTTGATACTAGCCACTTAAACTGGTATGAGATGATATCTCATTATGATTCTGGTTTGCATTTCTCTGATGTTTGGTGATGCTGTGCACTTTTTCATATACTACTGGACATTTGTATATCTTCTTTTGAGAAATGTCTGTTCAGATCTTTTACCTGTTACTTAATTTAATTATTTGTTTATTTTGCTATTGAGCTGTTTGCCTTCGTATATTCTGGTTATTAACTCCGTGGATGAATAGTTTGCAAATGTTATGTTTGTTGCAGCACTATTCACAATATTCAAGAAATGGAATCAACCTATGTGTCCATCAATGGATAAATGGGTAAAGAAAATGTGGCATATATATACAATGAAATATTATTCAGCCATAACAAAGAATAAAATCCTGTCATTTGCAGCAACATGTATGGAACTGAAGAACATTATGTTAAGTGAAATAAGCCAGGCACAGAAACACAAATATCACTTGTTGTCATGTATATGTGGGAGCTAAAACTGATCTTATGAAGGTAGTGAGCAGAATGGTTTATTAGAGGTTGAAAGGGATAGGATGGAGGGAGGATGAAGAGAGGATTGTTAATAGATACAATAATACAATTAGTTAGAAGGCATAAGCTGTAGTGTTTGATAGCATAGTGGGGCAACTATAATTAGCAAGAATTTATTGTATATATCAAAGTAGCTAGAAGAGAAGATTTGGAATGTTCCCCACACAAAGAAATGACAAATATTTGAGGTGATGGATATCCCAATCACCCTGATTTCATCATTACACATTGTGTGCGTGTATCAAAAAAACCACATGTACCTTACAAATATGTACATCTATTATGTATCAATTAAAAAACTAAAAAAATTATAAATCTTAAAAGAAGACATACAAACAGCCAAAAGGTATATGAAAAAATGCTCAACTTCACTAATCATCAGAGAAATACAAATCAAAAAATTAAATGCTTTTGAAATAAAGTTTCTATAATTGTGAATGTCTCTTTACAAATGTAAGATATTTATTTTTTTTCCTTTTCTTCTGTCTTATTTTATTTTTCTAAATTATGGTTTAGCTGATTTACCCTTGGTGTTGTTTTTGTTGCTGTTTTCAATAAGATATAAACCTTTTAATGGTACCAGGAAATTTGACTAGACACAATGTAGACACCACCAATTGGTTATGAGCATCCAGGGAGCATTTATTACTGGTCAAACTGAGTGCATGCTCATCCTCCATAACAAATTACTATTTTTTGAAAGAGTAAAGCTGATTTTTATTTCAGTATGAAACACATTTTATTTTAAAGATCTTGCCTTGGTAACTGACTTCAATCAAATCTTCTTGTTGTTGTTGACAATTTTTATCTAGCCTCCTTCATAACTCAGCCGATCTGAACTTTCATTGCCCTGCTTGAGGCCCTGATGCAGCATAATAACGTAAATACATTCAAATGATAGAAGTCTTAGGTAGGATAAATGCTCCTTATCGGAACTATTTATTCACAGGCAGCACTCTAGCTTTCAAATTTTACAGCTGTGAACTTGTCCCGAGGGATAAATGCATTGAAATTTCCAGTTAAAGATTAAATACTAATCTCCCAAGAGGACATCTATTCAGCTATTTACAACAAGGTTGTAAGTCAACACCAAGAAGTTGTTCTGCTTATTTCCTCATATTAAGATTCTTAGCTTCATAGTCTAATAAATCAACGTGAGGTTGATTTAGCCTTGCATTCTTGCCAATAGTTATGCAATTTATTTGTAACTTAATAACTTAAGAGGATCCTTGCCATTTTCTCATACTATAACTAGTAAATCAATCATAAAACAAAGTCATGACAGATGTCCACTAAACAAATTAGAAAGTAACATTAAGCAAAACATATCATTACTTTTGTTTTTAAAGTAATGTGAGTCATTTTATAAATTGCTTCTGGATGAAAGCAAAAGAAATCACATCCTGGCCTCTTTCAGCATATTTAAAAGGTGAACTAATCCTACAGAACCACGCATGTTTCAATTGACGGTTGTCTTTAGAGGAATAGTCACAGTATAATGAAGTACAAGAAAACAGAAAATTACATTGGTGAAGAGCAACATGACAGACAAATGACTTTAAATGAATGTGTGAAAATTATCTCTCTGGTCATGGAATATCAAGTAACTATGCCACCATAACTACTCATCCCGACCTAGGCAGTGTCAGATCCACCAAATCATAAGTTTGGGTGGACCCAATGGCAATCCTTTATAAAATGGGTTATACTTTTGAAAGTGAGAACAAGCAGGGACAGAAGATAAACACAAGTCATATGTACAGATGGCCCAGGTTCTCATGTCATTCACAAGTGTTTTATCATAGCCTCTTCTTCAGCTCACACCTATGGCCACTGGAATATGATGTGAACAGCTGAAAATAAAGAGGAGAGAATGAAAGTTACGTTCAAGGTGGTGTCAGTTCAATATGTGGGGCAAGTTGAAAATAGTGAATGGCTATGCTGTGGCACCATTTAATGGTGGCCTAAAAGAGTGGTGAGGAAAAGTCCTGATAGGTAGAGTTGTTATAAATCTGGTTGACCACATAGTGTGGAAAGAAAAGAGGCCTGTGGTTAGAAGATACATGTACCCATGGACAATGGGACATTGAGCCGGCACAAGAGTAGAGTTGCTATGATGGCAAGGATAGAGGTTATGTGGATCACTAGAGATGATTTTATTACTGCTTCAGCCTGTTACTCAATCTCATAGCAACAGAGACCAACCCTGAGTCCTTGATATAGCACTATTATTCATCGAGGGAACTAATAAGCCATTCAGCACATTCAGTGGCAAACTAATTACACCGGACTTCACTTAGCAGAGTATTTGATCTACTGATGTAAGACTGAAGAACAAACATGACAGCAAAGGAGAAGTTGCAGTGAGCCCCTGACTGTGCCATCCACTATATCATGCCACCAGGAAACCACAAGTATGATAGAGTAATGGAATGGCCTGTTGAAGGTACAGCTGAAGTGTCAGCTTGAAGATGATTTCTTGTGAGAATGGAAAGAAAATCTCTCAGACACCATAAATCAATTACCGTCATATGGTGAGGTGTTTCCAGTTGGTAAATTATATTAATGTGAGAACAAAGCAGTGAAATTAGCAGTTAGCTCAGTGCCCACTTATCTACTTAGAAAATGTGCCCTTTCCATCTCTTCAACACTGTTCTTTGGGGTTTAATGGTTATGTGTCCCACGGGAGGAATACTCCACCAAGTGACCCAGCAAGATTCCTGTTAAACCTCCAAGCATATTGTGCTCTTCATGTTTAAAGACCAGCAGGCAAAAAAGGGGAGTCAAGATTCTGTCAGGGTAAATTGGCTCTGATTATCAGAAAGAGGTAAAGCTTTTTTTTATGTAATGGAGAAGGTAGAGAATAATAAATTAGAAAACCAGGCAATTTGTCTTGCCATAACTTGATATTCCCTCATCCAATTTGGACTGTAAATAGAAAAATGCAGCAATTCTAGCTCCAGAAAGGATGAAGCTCTCTGCTTCCTTACCGAGTACAGGTACTAATTGATTATATGGAGATTCTAGAATGGATGGGAGAAGAGTTGGTGATGATATTTGGTTATGCCATCAAAGCAAGTTACAGAGTCAGAAACTATATTTTGTCATACTAACCTTCTTCTTACAACTTTCCACCAGGAAAGAAGGCCCAACAGAACCCTAGAGAAGCAATCTCCATAATGTCATATGAATCAAATACATCCGAGTGACTTAAGTGACATATTGCAGTAGACGTCATGGTGAGCAACTCAGGTACCCTCTTCAGCACAGAGCACTCATCACCCCTGGCATGTTGGTGGTCTACAGCTCTCAGCTAACTTCCTCTATGGGACTTAGCTATAGAAAGTTGTTTCACCAAAGGATATACTGCCTTCATAAGGACAACATTCATCTCTGGTCTCCTCAGTGTGGGGATATTGACTAGGCCCAGCTCCCTTGCCCAAAGGCCCAGCTTTCTTGCCCAAATATAAAACAATTTTGAAGGGTCCATCTCAATGCTCCAGGCCTTTTCTGAGAAGTTATTACAGTTAAATTTCTTTAACCTTTCTAAGAGGTGTTGATTATATGGGTACCTCCTAATTATCTTCCTGTATGTAAATCCCCATCTCAGAGTTTGCTGATCTAAAATGCCTTTTTATTTCTTTTAATTTTAACTATTTTGCTTCAACATTTGACATTGCTTAACATTAGTAATATGATTTCCTGCCCTCAAGGTCCTCTTAATCAAGAAAGAGAGATGATATTTTTAATAGTACATATTTTATATAAATCAAGAAGTATATGCATTTAATGAATTAGTAAAAGAAAAATATTCTTTATATTTGTGCTTTCCTTTGTTATTTTTTATTTCAGAGAACACAAAAATTAATCACTATATAGTTTAAGTCTATCAAGTAATTTTTCCCTCCATAAATTAAGAATTTGGTATTAAGGAACCCATGAAGAAATAGAAGATATCTAATGTATTAGCACACTAATTATAATGAATAAAATTAAAATGTGAATTCTAATATCTGAACTTTTTAAGTAAAGTGAAAAAGAATGTCCATTACAAGTTTTTGTCTGATAAAATAAAAGTTTATTCCTTTTATGGCTTTCTTAGCTCCTTCAAAGACTGGGCTATAATTATTATATTACAATGTACTAATTAATTAAAAAGCAGGAGGATGATCAGACGGTCACTATACTGGATGATCTAGGTAGTTGCAACATATTTTAATTTCATGTAAGTGTCAATTTTAATGTTTTTCATTTTTCTAGGTATACTTATTGCATAATGTTATATATTGTATTATATAAATAAAGATGCTTTTTCATTTCAAATACTCGTTATCTATAATTGTGTTCAGGTAAACATTGACAGTTCATGAAAAATATCACACATAACAGTTGCCTTAAATTCTCATTTTGGGAAATACAATAGGGAGACTTACAGTTTATTTTCAGATAATTTCATAAAGATTATTTTAGAGTTGTCTAAGGAAAGTTAAATTTATTAATAGATTAACATTTTTATATTGACTAACTGAAAAAATTAAAATATATTATTTTCCTTCATGGTCTAAGAGATGATTTTGTACTAGTAAGCACACTCCAGCCAAACCAATGCATTCCCAACACTCCCAATGGTCAATTACCAGTTATCTTTTTGTTCTGCTTCTTAGTATTTTTGGTACTGTTGATCATTACCATTCACAACCTTCCCCCCCTTTTTTTTGAAACAGGGTCTTGCTCTGTTGCCCAGGCATGAGGGCAGTGGTGTCATCATAGCTCACTGTAATCTTAACCTCCTGGGCTCAAGCAATTCTCCTGTCTCAAACTCCTGAGTAGCTGGGACTATAGGTGCATACCAACACTCAGCTGATTTGTATACCTTTTGTAGTTCAGGCTGATCTTCAACTCCTGATCTCACGCGATGCTCCTGTCTTGGCCTCTCAAAGTGCTAGGCTTATAGGCAAGAGCAACCGCACCTTCCCCAATCATAATCTTCTTAAAATACTTTCTTCTCGAGGCTTCCAGAGTACCATCTTTACAGGACTATCTTCTCACCAAATTCTCTTTCTAACTCGAAGGTTGATAATTCCTGGTCTCTTTGGCTGGATTGTCTTCTTCTATGTGTTTGAGTGCTTAAGGTTCAGTTTTTATACATCTTGTCTCCTAATCTCATTCCCTAGGCATCTTCTTACCTTCCCTGGACTATAAAAAACATCTATACAATAATGGCTCAGAAATCTATATCCAACTGCAAATATCACCAGTACGTAATCCACAGTCATGTGTACACTTTTCATTACCATTTGGATATCTAAAAGGTATCTCAAACTTCGTATGTGCATAAATGAATTATTATTTCTTTCCATTAATCAGCCGATTTCTGATATTCTTCATCTCAGTTAATGGTATCTCCATTTTTCTCATTTCAAGGAGTTCCTTTAGGCTTCCCTTTTTTCTTATACTCCAAATGAAATCTATCATTGAGTTTTTCATTTCTGCTTTGGTAACACATCCAACAACTCATTACTTTTCAATGTTTACGCTATCACCCCAGTTCAAGGCACCATTCCTGCTAATCTCTACTACTTCAATTGCACAATTTTTTTCCTGTATCCACTATAGTCTTTCTGCAGCTTTTTCTTCACAGAGCAGCCAGAGTAACCTTTTTAAAATATAGATTATATAATTTCTTTTTCAAAACACTGCTATAGTTTTGTCCCGTTTCAAATATAATAATATTTAAATCTTGCTATGGACCACAACATTCTATAGGATTTTAGGTCCTTAGTTACTTCTTCTCTGATCTCATCTCTAAATATCTTCTTTAAGCATATAAATATGATCTGCCTAACCTAACATCTGCAAGAAGAGAAGTTAAATGATTTCTAAGGATATTTCCTTGTCTACTCTACTCTGGGCCCCAGGAGAGGACAACTTTCACTTTTCCCAGCCTACAGTTTCTTTCTGGCTGTGAAACTAACTAATGGAACAGGTCCTGCAATATGCATATATGACATTATTTCCTATGCCTAGACCTGAGTCTGCAGTTTCAACATCATCTTCAAACACAAAGCTTGAATATCATGTCTAAATATTTAATAGTTATATTAAAATTTCTCCTTCCCTTGTAACCTCACTTTAATCATCCCTTGTTTTTATGCAGCCCTATCTTAAGTGATTCCCAGAGCCTCCTATCTAGGACTTCAGTAGATTTTTACCTCTGAAGTCTTCCCTCGTATGTCTGCAATAATGAAGGTAGATGTGCCTATTCTGCTTTATCTCACTGATGACTGCCAATTTTTCTGTTTTTTTTTTTTCCCTTTGGATTCTGTACTTTCAATTCTTGATGTTTACCAAAGCTTCTTTTCTTCTCATTTTTTAAAAATTCTTTTATTTTTAATTATTATAGGTATATAATAGTCATATATCTTTATAGGATTCGTGTGATGATTTGATACAGGCAAACAATGTGAATTAATCAAATCAGGGTAATTGGGGTATCCATTATCTCAAGCATTTAACGTTTCTTTGTGTTAGGAACATTCCAATTTAACTCTTAGTTATTTTAAAGTATACCTGAACTTATTTTTGATTATAGCCCCTTTGTTGTGCTATCAAATATTTATTCTTAATTCTATCTAACTACATTTTTGCATCCATTATTCATCCTCACTTTATCCCCCACTCCCTGCTATGCTTTCTAGCCTCTGGAGACTGTCATTCTATTCTCTGTCTCCATGAGATCAATTGTTTTTAATATTTAGCTCCTACATATGAGTGAGATTATGGGAGATTTGTCTTTCTGTGCTTGGCTAATTTCACCCAATATAATGTTCTCCAGTTCACACTTATTGTTGTGAGTGGCAGGATTTCATTCTTTTTGTGGCTATATAATATTTTATTGTGTATATGTACCAAAATTTCTTTATCCATTCAGCCATTAATGGACACTTAGGTTGATTCCATATCTTGGCTATTGTGAATAATGTTGCAATAAACAGGGGAGTGCACATATCTTTTCTATATACTGACTTCCCATCCTTGGGATATTTACCAACCGCTGTGATGGCAGGGTCATACGATAGTTCCATTATTAGTTTTTCAAGGAACCTCCATACTGTTCTCTATAGTGATTGCACTCATTTACATTCCTACAAATGTAAATGTACAACAGTTCCCCCTTCTCTGCATCCCCAACAGCATTCGTTATTGCCTGTCTTTTTATTAAAGCTTTTTTAAATGGGATAAGATGATATGTCATTGTAGTTTTGATTTTCATTTCTCTGATGACTAATGATGTTCAAGTGTTTGTTCATATACGCATTGATCATTTGTATGTCTTCTTTTGAGAAATGTCTATTATGACCCTTTGCCCATTTTTAATTGGATTATTTGATATTTTCCTATCTAGTTGTCGGAGCTCCTTATATATTCTAGTTGCTAATCCCTTGTTAGAAAAGTAGTTTGCAAATATTTTCTCCCATTCTGTGGATTGTATCTTCACTTCGTTGATTGTTTCCTTTGCTGTGCAGAAGCTTTTTAGCTTTATGTGATCCCATTTGTCTGCACAATTTTGCTTGGGTTGCCTGGGATTTGGGAGTGTTACTCAAGAATACCTTTCCCAAATGAATGTCCTAAAGCATTTCCCCAACATTTTCTTTTAATAGGTTCATAGTTTTAGGTCTTAGATGTAAATATTTACTCTCTTTTGATTTGATTTTTGTATATGTTTTGAGATAAGGTTCTAGTTTAATTCTTCTGCATGTGGATATCCAGTTTTCACAAAACCATTTATTGAAGAGATTGTCCTTTTCCCACTGTATGTTCTTGGCATCTTTGTCAAACATAACTTCATTATAGATGTGTGAATTTATTTGTGGCTTCTCTATTCTGTTCCATAGGTATATGTGTCTGTTTTTATGCTAGCACCATGCTGTTTTGTTTACTGTAGCTCTGTAGCATAATTTGAAGTCAGATATTGTGATTTCTCCAGTTTTGTTCCTTTTGCTCAGGATGGCTTTGGCTATTCTGGGTCTGCTTAAATTCTATATAATTTTAAGATTATTTTTTCTATTTCTGTGAAGAATATCATTGGTATTAATATTTTGATTGGGATTGCATTGAATCTGTAGATTGCTTTGGGCAGTATGGATATTTCAAAAATATTTATTCTTTCAATCCAGGAACATGGAATATCTTTCCATTTTTTGGTGTCTTTTCAATTTCTTTCATCAATGTTTTACAATTTTCATTATAGAGATTTTTTTTTACTTCTTTGATTCATTTTATTCCAAGGTATTTTATTTTATTTGTAGTTATTTTAAATGGAATTACTTTCTTGGTTTCTATTCCAGATTGTTGACATATAGAAATGCTACTGGTATTTTTGTGTTGATTTTTTATCATATAACTGTACTGAATTTGTTCATCAGTTCTAGCAGTTTTGCGGGTGAGTCTTTAGGTTTCTCTAGATATAAGATCATATTGTCTACAAACAAGGATAATTTGATTTCTTCCTTTTGAATTTGGATATCCTTTATTTCTTTCTGTTGTCTGATTGCTCTACAAGAACTTCCAGTGCTATGTTAAATACCAGTGGTGAAAGTGGGCATCCTTGGCTTATTCCAGAATTTAAAGGAAAGGCTTTCAGTTTTTTCCCATTTAGCACAATACTAACTATAGATCTGCCATATATGGCTTTTATTGTGTCGAGGTAAGTTCATTGTATATACAGTTTTTGAGAATTTATATTATAAAGGATGTTGAATTTTATCGAATGCTTTGTCAGCATCACTGAAATGATCATCTGGTTTGGTCCTTCATTCTGTTAATATGGTGTGTCACATTAATTGGTTTGCATATGTTGAACCATCCTTCCATCCCTGGGGATGAATCCCATATTATCATGATGAATAATCTTTGTAATATGTTGTTGAATGCAGTTTGCCAGTATTTGTTGAGGATTTTTGTGTTTATGTTTATCAGAGATATTGGCCTATAGTTTTCTTTTTTTGTTGTGTCTTCATCTTTTTTATTATTTCTTTTCTTCTACAAATTTTAGGTTTGGTTTGCTCTTGTTTTTCTAGTTGTTTCAGTTGCGTCAATGTTATTTCTGTGTTCTTTGAAGCTTTTCTACTTTTTTGAGGTAGGTACTTATTGCTATAAACTTTGCTTTTATTACTGCTTTTGCTTTATCTCATAGATTTTGATATGTTATGTTTTCATTTTTATTTGTTTTGAGAAATTTTTAAATTTTCTTTCTAATCTCTTCATTGAACAACTTGTCATTCAGAAGCATAGTGTTTAATTTCCATGTCATTGTATATTTTTAAGTCTTCCTATTGTTATTGGTTTCTAGGTTTACTACATTATGGTCAGAGAAAAATATTAGTATGATTTAATTTTTTTTTGAATTTTTTGAGGCTTGTTTTGTGACCTAACGTATGGTCATTTATCCTTAAGAATAATCCATGAGCTAAGGAGAAGAATGTGAATTCTGCAGCTCTTGTATTAAATGATCTGTAAATATCTATTAGGTCCATTTGGTTTATAGTTCAGATTATGTTCAATGCTTCATTTTTCATTTTCTGTCTGGATGACCTGTCCAGTGCTGCAAATGGAGTGTTGTGGTCTCTAATTATTATTGTATTGGGGTCTATCTCTCTCTTTAGCTCTGATAAGCTCTGATAATATATGCTTTATACAACTGTGATCCAGCATTGGCTGCATATATATATTTAAAATTGTTATATCCTCTTGCTGAATGTCCCCTTTATCATTATATAATGACCTTCTTTGTCTCTTC
Organism: Avahi laniger; assembly: GCA_963575035.1. NCBI lineage: Eukaryota > Metazoa > Chordata > Mammalia > Primates > Indriidae > Avahi > Avahi laniger. The sequence goes on along the minus strand of CAUYSK010064968.1, from coordinate 1,151 downwards.
GTACAGTTTTTTGTCTTGAAATCTATTTTATCTGATAGAAGTATAGCTACTCAGGCACTATTTTGGTTTCCATTTGCATAGAATATCTTTTGCCATCCATGTATTTTTAGTCTATGTGTATCTTTACAGGAGAAGTGTGTTTCTTGCAGATAACATATAGTTCTATCTTGCTTTTTGTATTCATTCAGCCACTCTATGTCTTTCGATTGGAGAGTTTAATGTATTCACATTGAATTTTATTATCGATAAGTAAGAACTTACTCCTGCCATGTTGTCATTTAATTTCTGGTTGATTTGTGATTCTCTGTTTCTTACTTACTTCCTGCCTTCCTTTGTTAAAATTTATTTTCTCTGGTAGTGTGTTTTAATTTCTTGTTTATCATTTTGTGTGTATCTGTTGCAGGTTTTTTGATTTGAGGTTACCATGAAGCTTGTAAAAAATTTTACAATCAATTATTTTGATCATATGACAACTCTGCCTACAAACAAGCAAACATGCAAAGAGAAATCTAACAGAAAATTCTGCCTTTTTTCTCCATCCATGCTCCTCTCCTGATTTTTAACTTTTTGTTGCTTCCATCCATATGTTTTTATACTATCTATCTTTTAAAAAGTTGCTGTTCTTAGTTTGATAAGTTTGTCTTTTAGTTTTATATACCACATTTTCAGCAATAGAGTATCCTGTATTTTTTTCCTTGCTGTTACCAGTGAGTTGTATACTTTCAGATTTCTTTTTGTTCATTAATATCCTTTTCTTTCAGATTGAAGAACTTTTTTTAGCATTTTTTTTATGATGGGTCTGGTGTTTATGAAATCACTCAGCTTATGATTATCAGGCAAAGTTTTCATTCCTCCTTCATGTGTGAAGAGTATTTTTACAAGATATAATATTCTGGGTAAGGATTTTTTTCCTTCAGTACTTTGAATATGTTATGCCATTCTCTCCTGGTCTGTAAGGTTTCTACTGAGTTGTCTGTTGCCAGACACATTGGAGCTCCTTTGTATGCTATTTTTTTTTTCTTTTTCTTGCTTCCCTTAGGACCTTTTCTTTAACCATGACCTTTGAAAGATTGATTATTAAATGCCTTGAGGTAAAATTTTCTGGGTTAAATGTATTTGGTATTCTATGACCTTATTGTACCTGAATATTG
>CAUYSK010064965.1:0-51152 GCA_963575035.1 Avahi laniger | reverse complement strand
CCAAAACAACAAATGTTGGCGTGGATGCGGAGAGGTAGGAACACTCATACACTGCTGGTGGGACTGCAAACTAGTGCAACCTCTATGGAAAGCAATATGGAGATACCTCAATGAGATACAAGTAGAACTACCATTTGACCCAGCAATCCCGTTATTGGGCATCTACCCAAAAGAACAAAAGTCGCTCTTTGAAAAAGACACCTGCACTCGAATGTTCACAGCAGCGCAATTCACAATTGCAAAGATGTGGAAACAACCCAAGTGTCCATCAATATATGAGTGGATTAATAAACTGTGGTATATGTATACCATGGAGTACTATTCAGCTTTAAGAAACAATGATGATATAGCACCTCTTATATACTCCTGGAAAGGGCTAGAACACATTCTACTAAGCAGGGAAGTATCCCAAGAATGGAAAAACAAGCACCACATGTACTCACCATCAAATTGGTATTAACTGATCAACATGTAAGTGCATATATAAGAATAACATCTATTGGATGTTGGGCAGGGGGGAGGGGGGAGGAGGGAGGAGGGGACGGGTACATGCATACACAAAGAGTGCAATGCGCACCACGCAATAGGATGGACATATTTGAAACTTGGACTGAGGTGGGGACGGGGGGCAAGGGCAACACACGTAACCTAAATATCTGTACCCCCATATTATGCTGAAATAAAAAAAAAATCTTTCACTACTAACCCTTACTGATCTTGTAAGTTGTAACAAGAAATGTATTATACAACCTTCAAGGCCTGGCAGCTAAACCAGCTGTCACTACCCCTGTGACTAAGAACATCACCCTACTTTCCTGTCCTGCAGACAAGTGAGCGCATGAGCAGTATGTTTTCAATGAGCGAATGAAGACACTTAACATGAGCACACTTCTCTATTTTGCACCTTGGGGAAAACATTTCTTTTAAGGCAATAAAATTAAGTCAGAACTTTCTGTGCAAGCATCTAGATAGTAACTACTGATAAAATAATAACATCTCAAAACATGTTACAATAGAAAAGAATATAAATGCTTTTTATGAGAAAGCACCACTAATTCCAAATACTGATGTCATATTACTCTGTGTCCCTCAAGTTAAAGCACACCTGTGAGAAAGGAAAAGGGCAGGCAAAAGGCAGAACAAGAGGAAGAGCACCTGATGGCAGCAAAGAGCAAAGATGCAAGCCCATCCGTTGAGATTCATTATTTATTACCATGGTACTTTGATATATAATGTCATGTGATATATGATATATATTATATAATAGTTATATAAAAATAGATCATATAAATTATCTTATATCTTATTACATTGCTAAATATAATAATTACGCTACAGAAAAATATAATACATATTAGATAATGTATGTTATATATGATATATATTTTATATATGACATATTGACTTATGATACATAATATATAAGGTTCCTTTTAAGTATGTGTTCTTCCATCAGGCAGGGGTTATCTTACAGTGTTTTAATTCTTTGAAGTGTTTATTTTGGGAAGCCAAACATTGGAAATGAAGCTTTTACCTTTTTAAGCATTCCAGACTCTGCGGGAAAAGGACCAGACGCCTCCCTGGTGGTGTGAAAGAACTGGGACTCCCCACAGTGCAGTGTAACTTCCTGGGACTCCAGAGCCACAGGGCTTCCATCCACCACCTCCAGAGCCCTGTGAACAGTGGAAACACAGTCATGTCAATGAGCTATGAAGAATGCTGAAAGTTCCAGAAACCCAAAGGCATATTGCTCCCTGTACATTTCCAGTCAGCCCAAATAATGAATCGTTCTTCAAAATCTATACAGCATTGTGGATAATTTGGTACTCTCATAGCGTATTTATAAATAAACCTTGATGACTTCACCATGGTGCCAACTGAATTCTTTTAAACCCTATGCAAAAAACAACTTAGAGGTAGATAGGTAGACAGGTAACTAGATGAATACACAGATTTGGGCATGAAAGTAATGCAGTTTCATTTTTTTGGTTTCTTCGTTGCTCTACTGTCATTGCTCTTAAAGAAATTACAAAAATCTTCCTCAGTGGAAACTCAAAAACAAAACAAAGAAATGACAAAAAAAAAAATTGTAAGTTTCCTGCCTACTGGAAATAAAGTGGGAACTGAATCCCAGTGGGGGAAGGATCTAGGCTATGCCAGGAAAAAAGAACTATTCCCAGTAGGATAATATTTATCAGATTTAAAAGGAATAGAAACTAATGAAGGCAGAAAGGATGTCCCAACAGACTTTGATGGTTGCCTGTCCCCAAACCATTTCCTTTATCTGAACCTACCATTGTCCCTGCTCAATACACACACTTTCTTCCTTAATAACCCAGATTTCTTTCAGCTATGCACCCTCCATAGCCTCAGGGGGAGCTGCTTCCAGCCCTAGAAGTCACTCGTGTCTGGTCCCCTCACCAGTAGCTGAGTTAGGCATGTGCCCATACATATCTCTTGCTGATATTACTACATTAATTTATGTCTCCCCGAGCCTCTAAAATGTTTGTACTTTGCCCTACTTGTCTGGCACAATTTTGACCAATGAGACATGAGGGGCGTCTGCTGAAGGAATCAGGGAAAATTCTTTCTCTTGAAAGTTTACAGGAAGAAATAGTTCCTCTTCCCTGCCAGCCAGTGTCATGCCTGCATGTGACGAACATGATAGCCTTCTTGGGATCCCTAGTGGCATTAGCTTAAGGAGACTAAATTGAGGAGAAAACAAGGCAGAAATACAAGAGCAATTTGAGTCTTAGAATAGGTTGTCAAGCAGCTGAATGGACCAATCCCAGACCTGCCCTGTCTCTAGAGTTTTGTGTTAAATAATAAATTCTTTAATCCATTTTGGGTTTTCTCTATTATCTGCAGTAGAGCACTGTAACTGATCCAAAGGTTGGTAGATTTTTTTAGCACAGGAATAAAGACACTGGAGCTGGATAAAGGCTTTGAATGAAGAATGCCAATGAAGTAGAAAGAGAACTAAAAATTCAAGACCTCAATGTTTCACAGAAGAAATAGAAGCTTTTGTGGGATTTCTACAATGTGCCATGGATAAAAAGATAAATAGGGGAAAGTACTAATATTTTAGAGGGGCAGGGAGATATAAATCAATATGATAATATCAGCAAGGGAGATATGTGTGGGTGTAATTTGGGAAACTATCATGCACATCTTTGTTTTAAAAAACATTATTCTTTGCACTATATAAAATGTGAAGGTATATTAGCAGCACTATAATTCTTTTTGTCTTCTTCCCAGTTTTGTACAATAAAAGTAATACCTGTACATAAAAAATAATTCAATCAGTAAAGAAGGAATTGAAATAAAGAAGAGCCTCTCTAGCCACACCACAATTTCATTCTGCGTAACTCACCATTCTAAATGGTTTCCTCCTTGCAACATTCTGTGCCATATATAAGCCCTTATAAAATTACCTTTCTACCCTCTAAAAGAGTGCTAAAGCTTAGCTTTGAGGCAAATCTCTTCTCAGGAATTTTAAGATAGTATATATAGAGGGATAGAGAAACACAGAGGGCTCAGGAGAATTATGGTAACAAGTGAAAAGTACTTTCAAGCTGAGTAGGTGTTACAGTCTTACCATGGATATGTCTTTGCATCAAGAACTACTTTTTACTAAATGTTCCAATGACCCTAAACCACTGGGTTCACCTTGTCCTTCTGCTCACAAATACACCAAGATGAGCCACAAGCAAGAGAAGACTCTTAAGGCTTTACTCCAACCACTGCTTATAAATTGTAGAAGTAAAACTTAAAAATTGTAAAAGTAAACCAGAGATGTTAGGTAGCCTGCCACCCTTAATATTTTTCCCATTTGGAAAAAAAATATATGTGTCCACTGAATGACTCAAGAGACTGCAGAGATAAAAGTGATCTACATGTGCTTCCTGCGCTTTATATTGTTGGAGGTGGACACCCCAAAAAGGAGCTATCTCTTCTTACTAGATACTAATGTATTATATGGTTAAACGCTGGCTAGGGGACCCTTTTCTATAATATATATTTTGCTTGTGATACAATCCCTGCTTATAATATAGGATCCTTTTGCCTGCAGGTGACAGAAAGTCCAACTCACAGAAGCCTGACAAAAAACCAAAATTTATTATCACATATAAAACAAGAGAGGTGATTGAGTTGGCTTAATCAGTTTATTCAGTTGCTACTGAATTCAGTGGCTGCGACAATTCTAGTTGACACATAAAAGTCTGATAATTCTAGAGGATGAAAAGACTATCTCTTCCTGTATATCTTGCTTAGAAGTGAGTACATCTTCCCCAGAATCCAAGTAGCAGACGTCTCTTCACGTCTCATGCCTATACCAAACCAATCCCTGGACCTAATCCTTTCCAGCTGGGACCTGAAGGACATTGCTGTGCAGAGAATAAGCACCTGAAAAAAACCAGAGCTCAGTTAGGGAAAAAGGAGTCCGGGAGAGGATGGAAATGGATGTTGACATGTATTCTATCACCTCCTTAACTTTGTTTTGAAACATTTTCCCTATACTTACCATTAATACTCTGTTGATAGAGGTAGAGTTAATATATGTTTAAGATTGAATTTCAACTGTCAAAGTAGAAATTTTCATGGTTTTGGCCTCATAGTATGTTGGCCCCCGGGAGCCTGCTTGTCCTCTGTTTTAGGGAATAAACTAACTCGACTTAGCATGCTATCCAGGAGTCAATTCTATATGCTTGGGGTCATCATGGGAGGAATACATGATACCAGGAGTGGGTTTAGTTTATCAATGGCCAGAAGAGGAAAGGACTATGACAGGTAATTCCAGGGAAGATCCTGGCTTCACCATAATTCTCAAACAGGAAATGCTGAGTGTTTGTGGTGCACCCAATAATCTCTGCCTCCCTTTGAGGAGAGGAGAATGCCAAGGTGTTGGCTGACTTCCCTTTCCTCATGCCCCAGATCCAGGCAGTGCTGCTGGGCGCCTGGCCGCAGATGCCATATTTCAGTTTGCTTCAGGACTCGTTTTGGGGGTGAGGCAAGGCTACCTGATGCGTGGGATGAGAGGGTGTCACCAGCAGAGCTCAGCTGTAGGGCAGCTTCTCACCCAACCCCGGATACTCAGGCCATCCCATGAGCATTTTCTATTTCCTCTCTAGAGAGTCAGTCACAGACCTTCTGCTCATAGCAAACTTACAGGACAAGTTTGTCTCCTGACACACAACCTTCACAATATATTACACAGAAGACATAGATTTGGAATCATGCTGAAGGGTCTCTAGGCCCTAAGCGAATTTTGTAGCAATAACTAGTGTTCATTCTTTCAGTATTTTTTTAGATCTTCCACTATATGTCATATATCAGAGCAGCTAAGACAAACAAACCCACTCCCTGCCCTCAAGGATATGCAGGTCTAGTAGACAGAGGGGTTGATTAACTGGGCCACAATATTTTCAATTATGAATAATGGTTACATACATAGATAAGTCTCCCTAGCCTAAAAGCCAACCATAATAAATGTTTGCAACAGGAAAGGCCAATTGGAAAGTTTGTTAATTTTTCTTTCCCAAAAGGTAAATTACAGTTTTACTCCTGTTGAGTAGGCTATAGGTGGTCATAAGAAAGGCTAAGATTGGTTCCCTGGTGAGAAATTTAAGCTTTGTAAATGGAAGCATACTTTCCTTTGGGAATAGTCACTACTGGTCACTTATTAAGGACAATAACCTCCTGGGTAAATAAAATAAAATAAAATTCCCAAATGCCGTCATGTTGGTCTGGAGTCTTAGGGGAGGATAACTTATTAATTTGCTAATTATAATCTTCCATACTTCCCTTTTTTAGCACAGATATTCTACTGCCAGAGTGAAAGGGTTTCAGTGCTAAGTACTGTATTTGATTTTACTCAGACTTATAAATAAACGGAGCATTTGCCAGTTCATTCAATTATTCTTTATGCTTCCTTTTTATTTGGCTTACTTTTAAAAACCAGATTGCCCTTCTCCCTGGAGATTAAGTTGGTAGCAAAATTAATAATGGCACGATTGTTTTGCCTTTTCTAAGTTAAAGGAACCATACAGCTATTCTTAGACAAATCCAAGCTTTGTGAGACCTGAAGCTTATGTAATTTGGGGGCTTCTCTTTAAGGAAAAAAAAAGCCACAATATCTCACTTTTTCAAAATTTACAGTGCTAGGGCCTCTCTGAACGCCTTGGAAGTAGCGCTCAAACTCAACTTCATTTGCTTCCTATAAATTCACTTCAGGTTTTCCTAGTGCTGGTCTATCCCATCAAGTAGTTCCTCAAGCATTTTAATATGTGTAGTACAATATAAAGCAAGTTAAATAAGTTTCTTTAGTAATTCTTGCTTTAGAGAAAATGTACATGCAAATTAATAAAATGTGGCATAAAAAAGGAAGGTTTAGTGTTAGCTGTAGAGTATAAATTGATGCTGTACTGCCATCTATTGTCTAGCCAAAGAATTATTAGTGTGTTCTACTGAGCCTCAGAGTTGTGATTTGAGTTACCAAAAGGTGCCTCTGTCTGCATTGAATTATTTCCTCAAGAGAGCTTAAAACACCAGATACTAGAACCATTCTGCTGAATTAAGGCATTGGTTGTAAGGCTGCATAAGTTTCCTGGCCACAAAGGAGGGAGAAAACTTAATTCACCAACAAACAGCACTAATAGTCTGCATAGTATTTTCTTACTGCTAAATGGTAGACAGCAACCTCTATTCTGCTAACATTAGACTCTGTATTAGATTACGGACACACACCATCAGATAATTCCAGCACTGAAAAGGCCCCTAGTGATTACCTGGTGCAGTCACTTTGTTGTAGATTTGAAGAGACATTGTCCCTGAAAAAACCACGTGACTGACAGACCATTGAGCCTGCTGGTTACCCATGTGCATGGAACCGGAGGCCAGGTTTCTATGTCCAGGTTTACAAAGAGGCATCTAATGACAGTGTGAGGATGGAGCTGTGTAAATCTGTCCCATCTCTAGAAAAAAAACCCTCCAAACTCTATTTCCCTTGGAAAACGAAAAGTTTGGGATTTACAGAATGTGTTTTTCTTTCAGAAGCAATGTTGTCTTCAAATTTATATTTTTCTCAGCTGAATAATTTTTCTCACATGAATTTCAGTCATACCAGCCAGTCCATTAGTTGTGTGATCTTGAGCTAGTTTACTTAAATCTCTAAGCCTCGGTTTCCTCATCTGCAAAATGGGGGTAATAATCAAATTGTCACAAGAATTAAATTAGGTAAAACTTAAAAAACACCTAGCCTGGAACTGGCATATAGTAGGTACTCAATAATTATTAGCTATTTTAATTATGCATATGAATGTCAGTTGACATTTCCTGAATAATAACTCATAAGGTATCATGTGGATGCTACTTTGAGCTAGCATACTTAACAGGCTCAAATATGAAACAATATAGAAATGAGAATGTCTGAGTTGGAAGATACCTTAGAGATAATCTAATGACCCAACCACCTCATTCTGCACATGAGTTCATTGAGGCCCAGAAATATTCATTGTTCAAGGTCACAGGGCTAATTACCAACAATTAGGAGTAGAGAACCCACCCAACTTTTAGTTCAGAGACTAACTTCAAATTCTCAGCAGCTGAGTTTCATGATCACAAAATACTCAGTTGGGTGAGGAAATGAATACAATTTCTTTGCTCATTCAAGTTTTAAAAATACAGAACATCCTCAAAGTTTTAGCTATACAAAGAATACTACATCATTAATGCAAGTATTTAGTGTCAGCAAATGGTAATAGAATGCAGAAACTCTGCCATCTAGTGGTTGCACAAGAATATCACTCCTGCGGCCTTTTTGGTAGTGTCTTGGTTGTGTTTCTTTCCCACCCCTATAAAATCCATTTCCTGCAAAAATTTTAGTAGTGTTTTTGTAGAAGTAACACTCCCTCGTCCAGTCAGCCTCTACCTCCCGATTGCCTCTATCTTCCTGGGCGACTTGATGTTTTAAATGGCAGCCTGAAAGCTGGGAGCCATCTCCCGATGAGCTGTGCGGCTCAGAAATGTCCAAGCTCCCCTCATATCTGACCGGTGGAATGAAAATCGTCTCTTCAACAAAGGCTGGAGACCTTTGTCTTAATACTTCCATCTTGTGAAATCTAGGCTTTGGGTGCTACAGAGACTGTGAAAGTTAACAAAGCTACCTTAGGACCAACAAACCAATAATATGTTAATTTTGGTCATTTGAGACCACTCCGCATGATTAACAGAACGAGGCTGGGCTCAACAAGGCTCGACGAGGTTTATTAGCATTGGTCCCAGAGGAAGGAATGATCTCATTCTGGGCAAGAGCGAAGAGAAGCAGAGGCCAAGGACCAAGCAATCATGGGATCCCTGCCCACATCCCCACAAGAACTGAGGAACTGAGGTCTGTGCCTGAAGGAAGGGCTCAGGTTTATCAAGAGTCTTGTGTTTCAGGCATGCTTGCACAGGCGCTCATTTAGAGGAACTGAAGATCGTGGCATTTTTTTAAGCTTCTCTTTGCAACATTCAAGTTGGGCAAGTTTAGTTTTCAGTTCTTAAAATACAAGAGAAGGCTTTTCGATTGCTGAAATTTTCCTTTTAAGGGGACTCAAATTCCTATAATCTAATGACAGAGAAGAGAAAATGTAGCTTCTCTTCTGATTGCAATATACTCCCCAGGGAAAGACTAGTGACCTTACTAAGCTCATAAATAACAAATTAATAATGCAAGAGAGAGTATTTTCAATTGCCATCCTTTGTAACACAAAACAAAGCTACCGAGGATAGTACCATGGAGCAGGCAAGCAGGAGGGAATTGGCAGAGTATAATTATGGGTACAAGGGTAGAGAGATGGCCCCCAAATCACCACGGGCACCTCTGAGGACTTATCCCTGAGCCCTCGTTCTCCAATCAACCTACCTCTGGTCACTTGTCAAGAGGTCCTTTGTCAGCACACTTGAGCGTGCTTTGAGGGACACTACAGCATGCAGCCACATAGAACTCTTTGTTGGACATAACAGCAGGGAAGCTGAGAAGAGTGTTAGCTACTACTATCTTACTCGATATCCTCTCTATGGGGGCTGACAGGTGAAATTTCTCTCCTTGTTAAGTACCAAGAAAAGCTTTTATTTTTCTCATCTTTTGTCTTTTAGACAATGTGGACCATGTATCGGATTGTGAATCAATTTTAGTAATTATATAGAACTTTATGAATGTATGTTTCTGTAAAGTAGTTGTTTCTCTGGCCTTTTCACACTATTATTTCTTTAGTTTTCTGATCTTTCCCTATTTGCACTGTTAAATGGATGTAAACTACTGTAAATGTTTTAGAGGAGTAAGTGACGGGTGGCAGTTATAAATACATGAAACATGCTGCTTCCACCTCACCAGGATGACATCTGCCTACCCTGGTGCATTCCACTACCCAAGTTCTAAACTTCATTATGTCTTCAATTTAGCGAGTTTCCAGTTATTCTTTGCTATTGAGTCTCTCCTACAGCTTTAACCCATTCTAACTTTACAAATAGGTTGATCTTCCTGCTGTACTCTCTTGTTTGAAAGCCATGAGATGGTTTAGCACTGTCTGCAGAATAAAGTCCTAACTTAACAGTCTAGCATGCGAATGCTTCCATCTTCTGGACCCAGTCTATATTTTCAAGTGTAGCTCCCTTACGCACCCTATGTTTAAGGCTATTTTGCTATGTTTTACCTTCATTATAATCACTGATGGTTCTTTCTCTCATCTTGGAGAGTAAGCTTCTTAAGAAGCTCCTGTTGATGTTTCTCTTTGTTTCTGCCACGGGATATAACACCACCTGCCACATCACAGATGCTCGGTGAGAGTTCACTGGGCGAGGGAATACAAAGCCCCTTCTGCAAAGCTGGTTTGATTCATGACTATAGCAGCTGCTTGTAGAGCCTGTTTATGATTGTTTCAAATAATGTCAGTATAAAGCTTTGGTTCGAAAGTGCCTCCTCCTAACCATGATAGTTTAACCCAAGGCTGGTCTGTCTTATTATTTTCCAGAAGTCTATGATGATGTCACACACTCTGAAGTTGACTTTATAGCATCTTTACTATGCGTCATATGCCTGTTCTGTTTACCTTTGCCCCACCTTAGCTCACTAGTCCAAAACAACTCATGTCAGCAACAATGAGTAAGAGTCTCTGAAATTCTGGGGTCCCTACAAAACCTGGCACTGAACTCTTCAGTCTTAGTTAGTCCTTCCAGGCACTCAAAGAATAGTCTTCATCAGTCTTGAGCTTTGATAACACTTGCATCACTGCAAATGTTATTACTTCGTGGCATTTCTAGAAACAACAGTGTGTCAAGAGAAATTGTGTAAATTTTTCTTGTATTAAAATATTTTAGCATTTACTATATTTTCTGAGTTCACCAATACCTACTTTTTTTTTAGGGGATGTTCTGGACCAAATATCTACTTTTCTTACAGATCAAATACTCTCAACTTTCTCACAGTCATAATTCAGAGGTTTAAAGGCTCTACTCAATACACTCTTTCATGTGGTGGTCTATAAATCTTTACAAACCTGGAAGTGAAAATCGAATCTTTAAACATTACTTGCAAGACCTCTAAAACATTCCTACACATAAAAGGACACTTACAGTACACGCCTTTTGATGATAATATAAAACTAAAGAAATTATTTTCAAATATGAGGGAGGTTTCTTTTCTTTAGTTTTTCAAAATAATTCTTACAGAGGTTAGCTTTTTACATTAATTTTCATAATGTCAGGTTTGTCATGTTCCACTTACTCAACTTCCAAATACCTGCTAGTTGTTCAGTGATTAATGTAAAATGATCAGTAATTAGTACGTAATTGCCTGAGTCACAACTTTGACTTCTCCCTTCCACCTGCTCCAGGTGGGTAAACTCCACAAGGGCCCAGAGTTGCTTAAGGACCTCCTAGATACATCCTTTCGTAGTGACTACAATTGTCATCAAATACCTAATGAATGAATTCAATTAGTGTCTTTGACTGGTATTATGTTACAAAAGAAAACTCTAATTAAAAGTCATTTCTATCCAGTCAGATGAGGTCCACAGGGGAAAAGAAGAGAAAAGAATCACTTGTAATTAAAACTCATTGTGTATTAGGAACACACCAGGGATACAGATTTGCTGACTACAGACAACGGAAAGGCTACGAAGCTGAATCTGAGGTGGACTGACATTTACCATCTCAGCTCTCGTGAATAGAAATTCTCTAAGGTGCAGAGGCAAGAGGTTATCCCAGCGTCCCTACTCTCCAGCTAGCTTAATAAAGTTGTCCTTACGAATGCTGGTAACAAGTTCCAAATTTCAGTTTCAAATCCCCTACCCGAGGGCTACTCCAATCATCTTTAAACTCACTCTGCACTCCCTCGGCCTCAGACTTTCAGTAGTGGTTAAAGAGATCTCTTTGCCCTTCTCTTATTTATAACTTGTTTCATTATTTAGATCCTCACTTGGGCTTCCTATTAATGCTTTCTTGTCTCCTCTTTGCAATCTTTGGCTATCAAATTCCATCAAGTATAATTTCAAAATTCACTTCCTCCAAGACTTCCCTGATCGGAATGAATCCTGTATTTCCTTACCCCTTAGCTATCCATTTTATACTAAAGGAAATCTCAGCTTGCAAAACAGTTGTGTTCCAAAACTTTTTCTTGAAAGTAACTGATTTATTACCCTGTAAATACAATATCATAAATGGTGGTTTGATTCCCAGATAAGCTTCTAAAAGTCAATTTTGTGTAGCTTTGAAATATTACACCATAGGGGAGGAAGAAAAAAAAGAAAAAAGAGAATGTCATTATGAATCATAGAATTGTTTCAATATTTGTTTAAAAAAGGAACAAGAAAGCAATAAAATAGCCTGAGAAATAGTGTTTATTTTTCTCAAGTGCAGATTATTCTTTTTTTAGAAAAGGGATTATTGAGAAAAAGTGGGTTCAACCAGAAAGACATGACGGTTGAAGAATTTTTCAGAGATTATAACATTTGTCATTACCGGATGTTGATGATTATTATTTCTAATTTCACATCAAAACTCATGATTTTCCCTTTTCTTCATACAGATGCATTTAGCCTTCACAGCCATGGACTAAGTCATGGTGATTCCTAGAGGAAAGAAAAGAGAGACAAAGGACAGAAAGAAAACAAGAAAGGGGAAAGGAAGCCAGGGGAAAGGAGAGATGCTCCCGGGCCAAGACTCGAAAGAAAGAGAAAGAGAGGATAACATTCCAAATAAGGTGAGGATGCTCTTGGGAGGAAGGAAAATTCCACATGTTGGAACAAGACAGTGGAGGGGGCGGAGCAGAGGCCGGAGGCAGCCCCACGAGTGCACACCCGCGTTTTCCCCAGGCCCAGCGCAGGCCTGGTGCTCACAGCTCTTTGCATAGAGGGGGCTCAAGGACGTGCCAGACTCAGGTGAGTACAGTAACTGGCTTTGATCTTTGAGGCTGAACATTAGGAAATACCATTTTCGTAGGTCAAAACCAGTCAAATGTAGCAACTTCACATGCTTCAACCTAGTATCATTTGGTAAGTGTTCATATTAGGTTTTCTGTGAACATGTATCAATTTCCTAATTCAATTATAGGTTTTTTGGGAGCTAAGAACCATGTCGTCTTCTATCCCTAACACCCGTGCTCAGTGGGCATAAAATATATGCTTTTTGTTGTTGTTGTTGTTTTTTTTTTTGGTCAGACATGATACAAAACAAGATTTTTCTTGTTCCGCTGGCTGAGGCTTCCAGCGCTGAGAGTTGAGTCACTAAACCACAAAGCATTCTGTCCCAAGAAAATATTTATTTTGTTTAACAGGATTTTAAATTAGGGAGTGTTATGTCATCAGGTAGAAAGAGAACTTGTGAGTCAACAATCTCTGTACACAGGAGATTTTTATTTTTGCAGTGGAGATGAACCTGGAACTTTTACCAGGTTTGACTGTGAAAACAGGGCACAATCTAACAGAACAGCTGTGTTCATTTTCTTCACTTAAAAATTCTTTACATTGCTTTTGTAACAAATTTGTAAATATTGACAATAATTCAAAAAGGAAACAAACTTGTTTTTTATAAACTAGATAATGGTAGGAAATAAAAAAATGCTCCTAAAAATGAGCAATTCAGAAAATCAAAAAGGAGATAAATTTCATTAAAATTTTTCATTTCACATATTGTTTAAAATGGAAGAAAAAAGGCTATTGATATTGACATTCTTTTTACTAAAAAGAATCAAAATAATTTTATTAGTAAAATTAATTTCCCCGTCTGTCATCGTTTTTTCCTTTTACAAAAAGAAAATCGCAGGGTTCCCTCATTTAGGAAATACTCAAAATGAAGTATTTTTCTCTTGTTAACAAATTTAACAGTCATGACTTACGTCACCAGACTTCAAATATGAGAAAATCATGCAATTACTATTAAAGTATATTTTTGAAAACAGAAAAGATTTCACATTACATGAATCATCCCAATGGATTACTCATTTTATCCTTTCATTTGTCTATGGAATACTTTATCTGCTTTATTAATAGAAAAGGGACATATTAATCAACCTAAGGAGACACCATGTAAAAACTTAAATTTCCCGTTTAAAATGCAAGCAGGTTATCAAGAAAGCAAAACACATATGGATTTGCCATTTATGTGGTTATAGGAGGAGCCACACACAGACACAGGGAAGGCCTCATGATGACAGAGCAGAAATTGGGGTGACGCGGCTGCCAGCCAACAAGAACACTAAGAATTGCTGCCGACCACCAGATACCAGGAAGACTCAAGGAGAATGCTTCCCTAGAGCCTTCAGAAGGAGCATGGTCCTGCTGACACCTTGATTTTAGACTTCCAGCCCTAGAACTGTGAGAGAAAAAATTTCTGCTGTTTTAAGCCACCGAGTTTGCGGTCATTTGCTATGGCAGCCCTTGGAAATGAATACATGGTGCTTCTCCACTGAGGTGAATGTGCATTTTAAAAGATGACTTTGAGAGAGGGCAGTGTTTACAAAGAGATGAAATAACCGGTATTTCAGGCATCTAATAACTCAGAGGAGGAGAAGTTGTTAGGGAAGTGGGCCTCCTCAGTACCTTTTAAATGAAGCTTGGCATGTGCAGCCTCCTCCCTGGAGGTGTAGGCCTGGCTCTGTCTCCATGAGGCATTGTACTAAGTCCTGTCTCCTGAGTAGCTGGGCACATGTAACCCTGCGCCCGGCTCAAGATATAATTTTAAAACTGATAATGTTCAATGCTTTTACATATTACTGGGGGCATATTAATGCAGCCTTTTAGTAAGCAATTTATTAATACTTATCAAGAAACATAAAAATGCTATTATACCTATACCCCATAATTCTACTACTGGGAAATGATTCTAAGGAAATAATGAAAGGAGCATTTATACCGAAAGAAAATACATTAAAATCTTAACCATGATCATCTCTAGCTAATTGGATCATGAATGATTTATATCCTCTTTTGTATTTTCCAAAATTGACATTCATTCTCTTATAATAAGAAAAATATTTAATAAAAAGTTTTAAAACTCCTAATAGGCTCCTTGGGGAACTTTAAATAAAGACTTTGAGCGGCAGTAATAGAAGATAAAACCCTGATAATGGAACAGACCTTTTTACATAATCTAATAAAATATTAATGCACAGATTTTGCCTGCCAGTCTCAATTTCTTTTTCCCAATCCCTCAGGCCTATAATTCCCAATCTAGATCTTGGAATATCCCAGGTTTTTGTCAATTATCTCATCAGAGTCACAAATTTTTTCTTGGATGGTTTCCAAGACACCATTTGTTTTTAAAATTTGCAAGGAAAACAATACTTACAAGGAAGTTCAACTCACGCATATCACCTGTTTTATAAATAGAGTTTTACTGGAACAATCATGCAGTGATTACAGTACAGATGTGTCTCTGGCTGCTTTAGAGCTACAGTGGCAGAGCTGAGCAGTTACAATAGAGACTGTATAGAAGACTGTGCCTACAATATTTAATTACCAGGCCCTTTAAAGAAAAAGTTTGCTGACCCTCATTTTAGATCATTAACTCCTATACGTTTGCTTGGCACAATGTCTTTTTTTCTTATATGTTTATAATCTTCATTGAAGAAGAGTAAGCACTCCTAAAACTCTAATAAATATGATCAGATAATTATAATACAACACATGCTCAAGTTTATCCAAACCTGGATAGATTTCAAGACAGGAAAAATTTGCCCACAGTCTTAGATACAGGTAAAAATCTGAATAATTCTTAAATTTACTTAATTTTCTTGACTACTGTTGTAGCCATCCTCCAAGATGTCCCATATAATCCTCACCACCTGGTATTTATACCCTTGTATAATCCCCTCTCACATAGAAGTGATTATGTCACACTGCTGAGACTAGGTAGTAACAGTGTTCCTCCACCCCCACTTCTCTCTCCCACTCATATAATTTGCTCTGGGGGAAGCCAGCTTCCATGTCATCCTGTGGAAAGGCCCACATGGCAAAGAACTGGGGCCTCCAGCAAATAGCCAGTGAGGAACTGAGGCCTATTGGTAACAGCCACATGAGTGAACTTGGAAATGGATCTTCCAGCCCCAGTCAAACCTTCAGATGACTACAGCCATGGTCGACAGGTTGATGGCAACCTAAAAGAAAACCTGAGCTGCAACCAACCAGCTAAGCTGCTCCTGCATTCTTGACCTGCTCAAACTGACAGATGATAAATGTTTGTTGTTTTAAGCCACTAAATTTTAGGGTAATTTGTTATACAGCAATAGATAACTAATAACCTTACCTTTGCCACCACTACAACTTATATGTCCTGGTTTCTAGTTGTTAAAAGCAATCTGTATAAGAACTGTCAGACACAAGCCTTTCCTTGAAATGGACTGTAAATTAGACCTATCCACATCTAAAGTCCGTCAGTATCATGGGCTTCAAAAAACTCAAGAGACTTTGCTCTATACTATAAACACTCCAGATATATCACCCATTAAAGCACGTCTAAATTACTCCACTCTGTTGCTATAATGACACTAGTCAAAGATTTAAATGACTGGGGTAAGATGTAGGCACTCCAGGAGGACTGAAAATCTCCTAGAATATATCCACAACCAAACTCCCAAAGCAACAGCAGAACCAGGGCTCAAACTTCTCAGACTCGTTTAGGCTTTAGATAGCTTTCATTCTCCTTTCTCTTATGTTTTGATCAGAAGAAGTGAACAATACCAACACTGTCTTACATTTGTGTAACACTTTATAATTTGAAATGCAATGCTTTCATGAATATTATTTCTTTATCCTCACAGCAACTCTGATTTGTAGTTTTGAATTAAGAGCCATCTTATTTTTTATAAAAATAAAGAGAGAGAAAGAATATTAGTATAAAATAGAAAAGAGCATATAATTATTTCTGTGAAGTACCAGGATGTTTGCAGAGCATGCATAAGCCCAGGAGTTTAATGGGAAGGCCTCCCAGGCTGAATCAGGGATCGGACCCTGAGTATAAGCCAGTGGGCTCATTACTGGGATTCCGCCAGAGAACTCCATTTTTTCCACCTGTTCAGCATAGCCTGGGGTACACTCACCAGAATAACCCCTAACAGTACTGCACCCTTAACTCTCAATTGTTCCAGCCCTCCTACTGATTTTCCTTAGAACATGCTTAACTCCCTGGAGGATATGTGCTGGGTATCCTTCCTCATTGCACCCCAACAGCTTGCAGTACAATGAATTCACATACAGGGCACTCAATAAACATCTGGGAAGGTAGAAAGAGGAGAAAAGAGGAACGGAATAAAGGATGGGTTTGAACTACAACATGGTTTTCTCTCCATGGACTTCCTTCCATTTAAAATTTCTGAAGTAAGCAAAGTCACACAGAAAACATTAATGAAAGTGTAAAGTAGGGTGGAAAAACTCTTCTGTGAATTAATGGTGATTCATCTCCCAAGGAATCTAGGTTATGAGGTACAATTAAGAGACAATGGTTATTTGAATATTTCACTCTCAAAGAGCTTCAAAAGACAAGAGGCATTTAGAAGACAGCATTGATTTTGCCATCCTAGAATTAATATTCTGGTCATTAAAAACATAATCAGCATTTAGAGCAATGTTTCCTGTAACACAGGGTCCCACCCACAGGCATTTGTAAGCTGACTGATGCCTAAATAAACAATGTAAAGAAACCCCTCCATGTCAACATAGCCGTGTGGGTGGCAAATTTATCATGTCATTTGCACCCACTGATGAAAGTTGGTTCTGTGAAGCCAGAAAGGACTCACGCCAGCTCTCGGTCTTGACAGAATTCCCAGGGAGCCAGCCAGCCCTCTACGGGGCAGGGGCTGCAGGGTACAGGAACATCCAAAAGAGCCCCTTTCAGGCTTCTGGAGGACAAGTCTCAAGACAAACTATTTAAAGCATTCAACAACAGAAATACGGCACGCTACAAACAGTGTGGCCATTTCTGCATATGTCTTCCCCCCTCATGGTATAAGCTGCCCACCTACAGGCAGAACAATTAAGTCGTTAAAATAGAACCCAACGCCTTTTTCCAGGTTGGTGTATGTGTTTGACGGGAACAAGCAATTTACTAGCCCATCTGGATTTATAAGCTCCTCATCTTAGAGTATACCTCAGACATAATTCCCAAGATGTTTTGGAATCTGAATGTTTAAGTCCAGAAAGACCATGTAAAGAAGGTATCCGCATTGAATGAAAGATTAAACTGGCCACCTAAGAATGTATTTATGTAATACTTAAGCAGGTGTTGATTATTTTGAAAGAGGTTTATTCCAAAGTGGGGTTTAGGTCTCCTACACATGGCAGAGGACTCAAACACATTTTTAGGAGGCTGTGGTAACTAGTCTCCAAAGACAACCCCGACAATTGGCCTTTCCCTGTACTGCATGCTGCTCCTCACATCAAGGGGTGCAGTTATTTTCCTCTCCCCATCTGCCTTGTAAGAGGTGTAGCTACTCTGCCAGACGGCCACACGAAGAGGGAAAGGCCATCAGATTATGTGTGGAGAACCTTCGAGCTCAACCAACAGCAAGAACTGAGGCCCCACACATATGACCCCAGAGAAGTTGTTCCAACCAGCTCCCCACTGTTCAAGCCACCCTACTTGAGATGCCAGGCATGTGACTGAAGGAGCCATCTTACAGGTTCCCGCCCCAGCAGACCTCACGTGCAGTGGAGACAAGCTGACCCTTCGCATCCCATTCAAGCTCCAGATGCACAAAATGCAATAAATGATTGTTATTTCAGGTCACCAAATTTTGGGCTAGATGTTATGTAGCAATAGATAAACAAAAAGGCTAACATTACATATAATAGGTTTGTGCTAAAATCCATTTTTTATAATAACATTACACTTTGTCATTTCTTATGGAAATCACACACAGAAAATCCAGCTGCTCTAAGAACTTAAGAGGCAGCAACTGAAATCTGAACAGATATACTTTAGAAAAAATAGATAGGTTCATGGAGGATTAAAAAAAATATGTTATATTTCCTAATTGATCTCTTACTATTTTAAATAAAAAGGGAAGTAGGAGAGGGCAAATAATCAACTCAGTAGTACTAAGCACCTTGATAATTCTAGTTTAATAGTAATAAGTACCTTTTATTGAGTGATTGCTATATCCCTAGCACTGTGCTGTGTACTTTATCATCTTGTTTAATCCTCACAACAAACCTGTGAGATAGGTGTTATTACCAGCATTATATACAGATGAGCTGAAAGAGAATAAGTAATTTGCCTACAGCCACATAGTCAGTTGTGGAGCTGGGATTTGAACCTGACTAACTGGACTTCAGTTAACTATTTACTATCTTATACGGCCTCCACCTTTAATAATAAAATGGTTTCATTATTCGGTTACCTTCATGTTCAGAGAAGAATGTGTCCCACAGTATTAACAGCTAAAAATAAAAGCTATATTTTGGTCTAGAGTAAGTGACACAAAGTATTTTGTATGCAGTATGGCTTCCCTTTGCCTTTGGTATTCAGTCAGTCTCATGTTATACAACTCTAAAAGTAAACAGGAAAAATTTCCATTTACATTATGGACATCTGTCCTTTTGTTAGTTTATCTTATATTCCCTAAAAGAGTGTTTGTTATATAAAAGGGAGAATTGAGGCACAACCATCTTATTCCAATGATTTTCCCAGATCAGCCCTCCTGTGAATCCAGCGTTTGATTTGCCTTCCACCGTTGCTGGCCCTGCTTGTCCCACCTATTTTTTCCTTCTTTCTAAAACACACATCCTTTCCCCTACAAACATATGTCATCCTTTCATTAGTCAGAGAGGGCACAACACCGATTAGCAAGGCTGTAGACGGCAATATATTCCACACAGAGACGGAAAATGGAAGGAAATGAAAGGAACATAATTTAGTCAGAGGGTAAAATTTCCAGGTCATCAACTCTGCCAGCCCAGCCCTACAAACTAGTTTTTCCATTCCAAAAGTCTAAAACACTGTAAAAAATCTCCATAAAGAGAAGTTGCTCTAATACCAAGTAAATGGCTAGTTTTGGTTGTTTCTAGACCCTCAGTGAGCAACTCGTGTTCACAAAAGATGAAGGGAAAGAATACTCTTGTTTATCTGATAAAAAGTTGGAGGAGAAGCCGCCACAACTGAAAACACCTGATCTTTTACCTCCACAAAGATCCTTCACAGTCTCCTTAGCTTTGCCAGATTGTACTAGAATTTAGGATGATGCTTTGATGGAAAGGACATGAAAAGGACAATGAACTGAAGGACTGACACACTTGCCTTATGCCAAACATTCCTTTGTGTCCTTAGAGTAAAAGGAGAATCTGGTTTGGTTATCTGAAGACCTTATGCAAACGCCATCTCTGCCACATCTAACTGTATCACCTTGGGCAGGACACTTAATCTCTCTGATTTTAAGATTCTTCACCTGCAAAATAAGGATGATGATGCAACATGCCACAGGGTTGTTATGGGATTTAAATGAGACAGTGTTTGTGAAAGCACTTCACAAACTGTGACCCTTTTTATAGATTTTAATTATTTTAATTATTATAAGCTCCCCTGCCTTATAGAAACATTTTATTATATATTACATGAGTGTACTACTTTCCAAAGAAAATACACCGTATGTTACTATACATCAAATTTCTTGTTTACATCAGACATCAAAAACCAGAAGAGTAGACATTTAATTTTCAATGCCTGATCAGTCTAATAATATACTATGCGTCATTCGATATTCATTAATTCATTAAATAAAAAAAATTTTTGAATTACCGCAGTGAATAAAATGCCCTCAAGGAGCCTATATTTTGAATGAGACAGACATAGAATATATGTAAGAGGAAGCTGATATTAATTATAATGCCAGGCATTGGAAAATTCTACAAAGAAAAACGAATTGGGTTAACAGGATGGTACTGTTTTCAGGACAGTCCAGGCAGGTCTCTCAGAAGGAAAATGTTTGAACAGAGACTTAAATAACGTGAGGGGGTTGAGCCAAGCACACACCTGGGGGAAGAGCACTGCCATGCACAGGGAACAGCAGGAACAAGAGCTTGATTTGACGTGGTCCAGGGAAGTCAAAAAGGCTGGCGTGTCTGGAAGGGCTGAGCGAGACAGACGGTGCCAGGAGACGATGCGGTTGGGGACTAGGTCATAGGCCGCTGGCTTTGGATTTTATTCTGAGTGAAATGGGGAAGCAGTAAGGGTTTGGGGCGGGGAATAACGCCATAAAATTTAGGTTTTTCCAGACTCCCTCTGGAAAAAAAGTTCTTAATTTAAGAAACAAAAGAATCCCTCTGGCTAGTATGTAGAGAACAGACTGTAGGGAGGAGGATAAGAGTGAAAAGAGGAACAGCAGACAGGAGGCCACTGGGCTAATCCAAGCTGGACGCGACAGAAGTGGGGCCTAGGGTGACGGCAGCAGTGAGCGGGCTGAGAAGTGGTCCGACTCCAGCCATGTTTTAGGTACATGATATTACAGCATGAAGCTGGGGTGTGAGAGAAAGAAGGGTTTCCAGAATGATCCTAGGATTTGTTGGCCTCAGTAAGTTATTCAGACTTAGTGAGAAAGGAGCAGGTCTGAGGGGGTTAGTGTAAGCTGGGTTTGGGACCTAGTAGATTAGAAAGGCATGTTAACATCTAAGTAGAGACATTGGGAAGGCTGTTGGGTATATCAGTCAGGGGCAGGAGAGAGATGGGTATTAGAGATGTAAATGTGCAGTCATCATCGTACTGGTGATTTAAGGCTGTGACACTAGAGAGCTCACCTAGAAAGAAAATGCAGAGAGAGAGAAGGGCTCCCAGGGCTGAGCCCTGAACCCCTCCCACATTTAGAACTTGGGAAGGGGAGGAATAACCAGCAAAAGAGGCAAAAAGGGATTTCACGGAGATAAGAGAAAAATGAGGAGCATTTCCTAATTTGTACAGAACTCAGGCAGGAAAATAGTGCTATTAATTAGACACTCTTTGGAGACCACAAGAGCCTCATAGAAAGTGTTTTGGAGAAGCCTGATTGGAGTGGCCTTTATGGGAAGAAAGTGGGATGAAAGGAAGTAGAAATATCAAGTATAAACAACTCTTTTGTGAGGTTTTTCTGTAAAGGGGATCAGAGAAATGAGGGGACGTAGGGTTTAGGGAAGTGTGCATATTTTTAAGATAGATAATATTATGGCATATCTCTATGCTGATAGGAGTGACCCAACAGAAAAGATGAATAATGAAATGAAAGGGAGGAGGGGTTTTCCTAGGGACAACGATCCGCGAGTAGGGGAGATGGGATGGGACCAAGAACACAAGTGGAAGGCCTAGCTTAGCTAGGAGCACAGACATAATAGTAACAGGAGAAGGTTGAGGAGAAGCGTACAAATGAAGACAAATTGGTAGCGGCAGGTGTCAGATTTCTGCTTCTATTTTCTTGGAACAAGTAAGGTCCTCAGCTGAGATGGGGGTGGTGTTTAAAGATATGAGGGGAGGCAAAGATGTGGGAGAACGAAAGACTTAAGGAAACCCAGCAGGATCGCTGGGTCAGCACCTAAGGCCCACGTGGCATATGTGGTCATGAATTTAAACCGGTCAACACTGTTGGGAATTTTTCTCCAGTCACATCTGGTTAGAAATTATGTTTAGTTAGAGAACTATGCATGTCAGAATTGCGGTTTGCCTAGGTGAAGGTAAGAAGACAAGGGTCAAGGGAGCTGAGGGCGTGTGCCAAGGAGTGATGGTAATGGACCAAAAACTCCACTCTGGAGGGAATTACCTGCAACTATAGAAAGTGGGATAAATCGAGGTTTTTGGAGACGGTGAAATTTCAGGTAATGACAATATAACAATGAGCACGGTGGAGGTGGGAAGGGCAGCGAACTGAGAAGCAGAGGTGCAAGGACAGGTCATCTACACGGATACTAAAATCACCAGCAGCAAATGGAGAGACAGTGCTGGAAGCAGAGAAGGTGGCCCAGGCGTCCAGCTCTTCATTGAATGACGGGAGCTCTGGGAGGACTCCAGGGTAGCAAGGATGGTGTGTGCCTCCCCGGGCTGAGGGTCTGGAAAACGCCTCCTCCTCCACTGGGTGAGAGCTAGAACTCAGAGGGAGGCAGGAAGATACCATCCTCAGGGGAAATGCAGGTTTTGCTCAGAGAAAGGAGAAACCTCACAGAGAGTTTGGGGGATTTTCCTGATGGTGCACCCCAAGATTCAGTAGACACAGGGCAAGGGCTTGGGGGTGGGGCAGAGGTGGGAGTTGTCCAGAAATTATGGAGTAAAGACGTCAATGACAAGCAGTGACCAGAGAGGCTGGGCTTCTGGTGGTGATGAGGTGACGGGCATGCAAGGCTGACAGTGTTAGTGCTGGTGGGCTCTTAAGTAAGTGCTGGTGGGTGAGCAGTTCTCATCGTAGCCTCCTTCTGTGTGCAGCAGGGAGGGGGTACAAGCGAAATGGTCCTGTGAGTCCTGTGTCATCATTAGGTTTTTATTGAAATATATATTGTTAATAACTTTTGTATATTTACTTGGAAGCTTAGGAAAAACCAATTGATTATTTTCCTTCAAAGAGGGTGCCAAAGAGGAAAAAAATACATTTCAATGTGTTTTGTATTATGTGTTCCTAGAAAAATTGTTTGGACATGAAATTTTAGAAACCAATTATTATTTACAGCTTGCTATTAACAGTTAAAGGAAGGCTGGGTGCAATGGCTCACACCTGTAATCCTAGCACTCTGGGAGGCCAAGGCGGGAGGATTGTTTGAGCTCAGGAGTTCGAAACCAGCCTGAGCAAGAGTGAGATCCCGTCTCCACTATAAATAGAAAGAAATTAGCCAAACAACTAAAAATAGAAAAAATTAGCCAGGCATGGTGGCACGTGCCTGTAGTCCCAGCTACCCAGGAGGCTGAGACAGGAGGATCGCTTGAGCCCAGGAGTTTGAGGTTGCTGTGAGCTAGACTGACGCCACGGCACTCTACTCCGGGCAACAGAGTGAGACTCTGTATCAAAAAAATAAATAAATAAATAAAGGAAGTTAAATTACTTTGCAAAGTGGAGAACCCTTTGCAAGACAAACAACCCTTTGCCTTATTTCCAAAATTTTGCTTTGTGTGTGTGTGTGTGTGTGTGTGTGTGTGTATTTTTTTTTTTAAGGGGTTGGGGGTTGTGAGGAGGGGTGCTCCGTTGCCTTGTTTGTTTTTGTTGAGACAGAGTCTCACTCTGCCACCCTGGCTAGAGTGCAGTGGTGTCATTGCAACTTACTGCAACTTCCAACTCCTGGGCTCAAGCCATCCTTCTGCCTCAGCCTCCTGGGTAGCTGGGACTATGGGTGTGTGCCTCAGTGCCCGGGTGGGTCTTTTTTTTTCCTTTCTTTTTGGTAGAGACGGGGTTTCACTCTTGCTCAAGCTGGTCTTGAACTCCTGAGCTCAAGCAATTGTCCCTCCTCAGCCTCCCAGAGTGCTAGGATTACAGGCATGAGTCACTGTGCCTGGCCGCTTTTTGTATGCATTAGACTCTCTTAAATCATAATGGGGGAAAGAAGAGAAAATAAAAAACTGAAAGTGAATTAAATCCTTTAGTATTTTAAAAATAGTTTCCATATAGTTCAACTGGAAAAGTTCACTAGAGCCAAACTTATATCATTTTAGTACTTCGATGCATCTCTTGTATGGACATAAATAGCATAAATGTTATGCTTATATTTATGTTTATAACACAAGTAAAAATATTTCTGCTGCAGAGAGTTTTACATGGAAATTTCTCTACAGAACAAACTTTATTTTCTACAGAATTCATCCAAGAAAGATAAAGGAAGAAGTTAGACGGCTGAACTGGGGCTGGAAGGTAACTCAGCAAGTATGTTAGTTATGAAAAAATCTTATTGATAAAAACGATCAACTCCAGTACTTACTTTAATCAGTCAAATTTCTTTCAGTCTGCAGTTGGTGTCAGTCACTCTGCTATTTCAGCCTAGCTATGATTCTTTAAGGACAATTCATCATTTTCTGCAGATCAAGGGGTCATTACAAGGTAAACACTATTCTTTACACACACCAAGAACTAATTACATCAAGGTAGTTCCCTAGACTTTGTTGAACTTATCTACAGGAACAATTTACTTCTAGAGCATTTTAATCACCCCCCAACTCTGAGGACCTTTAAAAAAGCAACTGCTTTTAACCTACTTTACAATTACGACATCACTTCGAAAATGAATCTTCTAAAAAGGGTGCTAATGCGAGTCACAGTTCTAGTCACTTAATCATGCTCCCATGGCTCCTGTTGATAGCATTATCACATTCTTATCTAGCTGTTGATTCTTAAGGGCAGGGACCATCTTTCATCCTCCTCCTAATAAACATTATGGAATGAATAAATGAAGACATGCGTGAATTGTCCCAAGTCAGAGTGGCAGAAGAATGAAATATGAATTTTTAATTCTTGAAAAAACAAAGCCCTATCTACTAGATCAGTGACAATGCTGCCACCTAAAGAGTTTTGCAAATGTTTCCCAGACAATATTTAATATACTCTTTTAAGAAGGAATTGGTGCTTCTAAAGGAATTCCAAACTTTTACATTATTAAAAAAGAAAAAAACAGTGGATGGGGAAGAAATAGAATAGGTCAGATTAGCTAGAAAAAAGGAGAACGATTACCAGGAAAATAGAGAATAATTTTTAAAAGGCTACAACAATTTCCAATTCATAAGATTCATTTCATTAGTTTGAAATACTAATAAAAATAATATTGACAGGATGGCTAATTAAGGGCCAAACCATGAAGATATTTATATGAAATTTACCTAACTTCTTCTTTAAAAATATTAACTATGAGATCTTGATTTTTTCAAGTAATGCAGACATCACACTTAAGAATAGGAGAAATGGGTATTATATGTGAAATAAGAAAAGTTCTATAGTAGGCTTTTTTCTCATTTTGGATTATTTCATAATCTAGAAGTAGACATAACATACTCAGATAACAGGGATAAAATTTAAAATATTTAACAACCAGTTAGACTCCAAATATCTGTCCTGCATACAATGAGACATTATGTACCCATTAACTTTTTTCCTGAGGAATAATTACATGGAAAATTATCACATTTTCAGTGAAAAATGAAAGGCACAACTTATATATATATATACACACATATATACATACACATAATTTTTTCCAAAAAATAGAAAATGTTAAAACCCTACCAAAATATTGAAAAATGATTCAAAGATTATCTCTGAAGAGTGGGATTTGGGATTTTTTTTCTTTTCAAAATTCATTTATTCAATGTAAAAAAATAGGTATGTGTCTTAACAGAAATTATATAGTACAATTAAAAAAAACGGAACTAAAATTATCTCAGTTGCCAAAGCTTCCTGCATGCCCTTACCAAAAAAAAAAAAAAAAAAGGAGAATCTATTATACTGCAGATTGCCCCTTGTCTTCCTTTTCTCACCGAATTTGTAAAAGGCATCATTTATACTTATGGCCTGCATTTTTTCAGCATCTGTTCACACCTTAACCTCTTCCTAGCCAGCTTATGGCACCTATCATGCTCAGAAACCCAATTCACACGTGTTTCCAATGACCTCAATAGTCAAATTCAACGTCTTTGCTCAGTCTTCATTCTTCTTGAATTCTTTGCCATTTTTGACTCTGCTGAACACTTTACTCTCAAAATTCTTTCCTCTCATGGCCCCCAAGATGCTACAGATCCTGGTCTCCGGCTGGTTCTCCTGAAATCCTCTAATTTTCAGCCTCTCACCCTGCTTTCACTTCCCACCTACAAACTGGGTTCCTCAAGGCTCCCAGGCCTTCCTTCCTCATCCTCCTCTCACTGATGTGTTCAGCTCACCTGCTGTTCTGTCTCACCTGGCAGGCTCCCCGCTGAGAAGTGGGTGTGGACACATTAGTGAACATGGAAATAGGGCATGTGCTTAGGTAGACACCATTCAGCCATTCTGTCATCCAGCGAACATTGACTGGGATCCTCTGGTGCCAGAAAATATAATAGGCATTAAGGGTTCAAAACTATGATCCTGCACTCAGGAATTTACCAACTGCTTAGTCCTATAAAGACAGGGTTGTGTGGCCATTAAGGAAGTATGCACATACAGGCTGCATCAGAGTACAAGAGGGAGTCACCAATTCCAGTGAGAAGGGGTCAGAAAAAAACGCGAGCTGACATCCAAGCCCAGAACATTGAAAGAAAACTGAATCTAGGGTGGATGCTCAATGTGGACAAGGTGAGAGCAGAAACCAGTGAAATTTTTAAATCCTAGCCCATAGATTAACAGGACAAGACTTTGAGTCACATCTGAGGTGGGGTCCCAGTGACATTCAATTCAAAGCCCTCTGCTTTGGAGGGCCTCTTACGAAGAGGCCCTACTCTCTGAGGCTCAGCTCCAGTGGCCCTTAAAGCACTCTGGACCCAAATTCCTAGAGAGCATATCCAGGTATGGGCCTCACCCATCTTAAACGCAATCATAAATGGTTTCCCCCACTGCCAAAAATGATTTTACATCAAATTCTGTCAAGGGCATGGCAAAGGAAATTCATCATCCAGACCTGAAACCTTGGCATTGCTTTCTACTCTTCTACTCCCCCATGACCCACATGCAGCCACCTGCTGACTTGCAATGATCCTCCCATTGTTATGCTCATATATACGACTCCTGTTTCATTGCCACTGTTGCCTCCGAAGTCCAGGATCTTATGCCCTGAGGCCTGAGTAGTGACCATCATCTCCTCTGCTCATCTTCCCTGGTCTCCAGTGCACTGCACTCCTTCTCTCCTGGGTGTGTTGACTGCCTCAGTTTCCCCCAGTGGGATGGCTTCCTCTCTCTGTTCCAGAACAGACTTACCACCTCAGGAAGTCTCCCTACGGTGCCAGGAATCTTCCCCAGAGATCTCTCCTGTCTGTACATGTCCACAGTTCTTACCTTCCTCACTGCTATGTTGGCACAGTTTACTCCTATCCTGACCTCTCTGGTATTTGGCACTTTTGGCAAATGAGACTTTACCCATAATTGAATGTATTAGAAAATGGAAGGTTGCCAAAATGTAACTTTACAAAAAAATCTAACTATTTTTTGACAGAAATTTTTGCCAAACAAATTATGTGATTCTTTGCCCTCAGAGTATGCTGAATGTGTTTCATCTTTTCCTTCAATACTTGGAATGATTTTGAAATGTACAAAATTACTATGCTGTAGTAATTATTGGAGCCACCTGGGAGGACATCCGCATGGGCTCATCCCTTGTTGAAAGTTGATGTTAAAGGTTTCTCATCTTCTAGACTTAGGAAGAACTGCAGAGTGAATCAGAAAGCCAAAGTTATTTGATTAGCAATTTTACAGACATGCAATTTTAAATCGATATGGTCTGGCCTAGGGACAACTTCGTCTTCCTATACAGAAAGGAATACAGACTTCAAAACAGCTATATTTTTCGCTCAGAAGATTTTTTTTCCCTGCCTTGAGATTTTTGATTATAAGTCAGAGTTGAGCTTGCTAGAGGCTGTCTTTTAAGTGAGTGGCATTAACGAGGCATTTCTGTACTTAACGTTTCCAGCATGATCAGCTTGTCACTTTAAAACTTAGAACTTGGAAGGGTTATATTTAATTCTTATATTTCTTTGTCTTTCTCATGGTGTAATGCTTACTGTATACGTGTAATAAATGTCTGTTGAATCCACAAGTGTGAACCCAAGTCATTGCCAAGACTCTTGTCATGATGGCAGTTAACAGTTTGAAAAAACAGTTGTAAGTTGATGGTGAGACTGTTCAGGCTAAAACAAAAATGGAGTTTGGAAAATGAACTTAGAATTAAATTTTAGAGCAGTTAATGGTAAAGAACTGATAAGACATTCACCTCTTTTGCCTCACTCGAGCCCCAGCTCGGCTGCCACATTCTCTTCCTCACTCTTCAACACATCCACTGCCACTTTATAGCCCTGCTTTTTAAATATATATTTTTAATTTTTTTATAAATTAAAAAATCAATTACAAATGTAAATTTTATTATTACTTTTTTCTCTGTTAAAGTACAAAAGCTCAATCTAAAACAATTCAAGAAACACAAAATAAGCTGGAAATTAAAATCCCCACAATGCCACGCCTAGAGATAAGCATCACATTTTCCAGCACCCACCCACACACACACACACACACACACACACACACACACACACACTCCGCAACAAAAATGAGATTAGATTACAAAGTGTTCTTTTTGAAATTTATTAACAGTGTATGACAAGTATCTTTTATGTGAATAAACACATAATGTGTTCAATGAATGCCATACTTTGTCTGGTGAATCCTTGATTTAAGGACTTTTAGGATGGTTCCAGTTTTTGCCTTTATAATTCACTTTGAGATAAACATTCATCATTTATTCAAATATTTATAACTTGTCTTCTTTTCTCAACATTTCAGCCTAAGTCCCACATTTGAGAACATTGGGCAACACATTCTGAAGAAAGGTATCAGAAAAATCTGTGCCAGAGGTACAAAAATATAGCAGAACCAGTCTAGCAACTATCAGGCTCTGTTTTTTACCTCAGGCTTACATAAAATAAAACTAGAAATCTGAAGGGAGACTGAAGATGCCATCAGAGTAAAGCTTATGTTTGAGTATCCTTCCCTTTCCCCATGAGGGAAGAGAGAGTACTTGCCTCCCCTCTGCAACAAACCAAGTGAGAGAAACCCCAAGAAAACTAAAAACGGAAATCAGGAATGCCTGCAAGAAGGCAAGGCAGTATAACACCTAACTCCTCATACGTGTTTGCTGTGCTATGGCATTTTGGCCCTGGAGCTGCCCCGGGTCCACGGTGGGAGCAGCATTGGGAGAGTTTGGCCAGTGTGTCCTGGAGTTTGGTGACATACATGGACACAGGGCAGTGCTGGCTCCCTGCCAGGAGAACTCTGAAAGTTGAGGGGCCAAGAAAGGGGGCAACAGAGGGCACAGTCTGCAGAAGGAACAGAATAAGTAAACTCTGCAGGAGTGTTCCAGATGGGCACAGCAAAGCTGCCAGGCTTGCACTGTCTGGATTGTGGGCCTCTAAGAGGCCTGACTGCTCCGGCAAGAGGAACTCAGCACTAAGAAAGAGGCTGTGGGGTGGACTGCCTGGCAGAGCTCAGGGAAGGGGTTTGAAGAGGAGAGCCACATCACTGCCCACACCAGGGAAAGCTGTGGGGACATCTCAGGAATTCACAAAAGCACAAATGCTGAGACAATCAGCATGTGAATACCTGAAGCCCAGTCATATATAGAGGCCAAGAGAAGACAGTCCAGTTGCACCAACTAGGTAGAAAGACCTTCGCGCCTCTTCTTCCCGCCTCTCCTCCCCCTGCCCAACATTGAGGGAAGAAGTGGAGAAAGAGCCTTGGAGATTACTTTCATATAAACAGAATTTTACAACGCATTTTTTATACAGAGTTATGTTTTTTATACAGAATTATGTTGTTCATTATTATTTTAATGCAAAAAAAGGTTACTCCCTGAAAACAAGCACATCTAAAATATATAAACATATATCTTAATAAGAAACTTGATGTCATTTAACTGGAGTTAAGAAGTTGAAATCACGAAATGGTCTTTGGCATTCTGTGAGTTTTGATTTGCGTATTAGTAGCAATGAGGACTGAAAAACTGGACTCTTAAAGATTATAGGAACAGATAAAATCAGAGCTCCCATCTCTCACTTTGTCAGATTGAAGGCACATTTATGTGGAAAAAAAAAAATAGGATTTCTTCAAAATTCTGCCAGTTGAATGCGTTATTATTATTATTATTTTGGCCTCGAATGAGGTCATCTTTGGCAAGGTTTGTGTCCTTGATGTTGCATCCATCAGAAAGGAAGGGATTATAAGTCTACTTTCAATTTTGAAGTCACATGGGTTGTTCTATAGTGTTTGCAGGTGATCTTTGCTGGCAGAGAGAGTAGTAAAAGACTCAGCACCTCCTCCACTGCCGCGTTCCCATAGCGGTATGCCTCCAATTTCTGCTTCCACTCTGGTCCAGTTGCAACATCCTTAACATTATCTGCAGGATGTTGCCATGTTTCTCTCTGGTCCAGTGGCAACATCCTTAACATTGCCTGCAGGGTTTTGAATAACAAAGTTCACATAATTGATAAAGCCAAAAATATACACCAAGTTAAGCAAAGGCAAACATTTCTGCTTCTAGTCAGCTTGCTGAGTGGATTTTCCTTATCTCTCCCTCAAAGAGAAAGTGAAACTTTTGAAAAAAGTTGGTAAAGCACTTCCAACTTGTCTTCCAGAACTGGTGGCCTCCTGTATAGTAGAGAAAACCTTGATATTCTCCTTCTAATTCTTGGCGAAAACTTCTTAAAAAGGAGGCAATTCCAGGCTTTAGCTCTGTAGGGGCGGACAAGCCTGCCTTTGGCTAAATCTGTGGTGGCAATCCATGCCAATGCAGAAGTCAGAGAGCCATCTTGGCTTGTGGGGTTTCTTCCTCCGAAAGGAGCAAACCAGATACGTTGCTAAACACCAGAGGAGTTCCACTAGTGCACAGAAGGTGAAGAGATTCAATTCATTGCTGTTTGAAGTGTTGTTTGGAATGGTAATTTTTCACCCTTTCAAAGACAATGGAAATCTTTGAAGTATCCAAAAGGGGCTCACAAAATGGAAATTCTTATCAGGTTCAACTGCACACACACAAGAGAGGGGATAATAAAGAGCTTGTACTGAGAGGTGTCAGTAATTTCATTGAGTTGTCTGCTAAAGGAAATGAAATGAAATGATTGCCAATTTCTCCAAAATCTGCTTTAAAATTGGAAAAAATATCAGCAATTCTGGAGTAAATATAATATGACAGAGAATCTGGTACAATTTCTTCTGCAACAAGCCCGAAAACAGCCTGTAAATTTTAAGATCACAGAACTTCATCACGGTCTCTCCAACTCTTTGTGG
This sequence comes from Avahi laniger, assembly GCA_963575035.1. Taxonomy (NCBI): domain Eukaryota; kingdom Metazoa; phylum Chordata; class Mammalia; order Primates; family Indriidae; genus Avahi; species Avahi laniger. The sequence goes on along the minus strand of CAUYSK010064965.1, from coordinate 19,738 downwards.
CTTCTTTTATCTGGCAGGGCAATAAGAACTTGACAATAGGGCTTTCGTGATGGAGCAAACCCAAATTTTGGTAAAGTTAATTCCTTTTAAAGTTTACTCTCTTATGAAAAAGATCTCCGTTGTCTGTAGTGAACATCTGCTCATTTGGGCTGGCCCAGAATTTCATCCACTTTTCTTCCAATTATAGCACATTGATTTCTCTCTGGGGAATCACTCCTACCCCGCTCTGACTGTGTGGTTCCGCTGTGACTGAACCAATGCTCAGTGCCAGGGGTGGGCAGGATCACTGTGGCCAGGAAGATGAAAAATATACTGATTTCACAAGCATGGACGTGTAACCCAAATTGGGCCAATGAGACACAAGCGCAAATCTTTTGTCGGAGCAACTGGGAAAGAGAAATTCTCTTTTTGCAGGGATTGCTAGCTATGGAGGTGATGTAAGGCTAGAGTTGAGGGGACCACTTCATGGCAAAAGGGGAGGAGCATGTTTACCAGAGAATGTTGCCCTCACGAAGAAAACAGAGCCAGGGTGTGACAAAATGACTTGAACCTCTGGACCTGGCCATTCTTACAGGCAGGACCACCTTGGAATTTTCAGGTTCATGAGCCAAAAGTCCTGTTTTCTTTTTTTGAGAATTTCAGTTGGATTTCTGTATTGACAGTCATGAGTGACAGTATCCAATGTTTAGTTTACTTTTAGATAGACAGATGGAAGGCACTCCTTTGACTTTGCTGGTTTCATGTGTTCACTGGTAAGAAATTTGCCACACCAGATGCACTGAAATTTGGAGCTTCATCAGATTCAGAGTTGAAGGTAAAGTAAGGATAACAATTTTTGTCTTATTTTCTTTGCTTTAACACTTCCCAACTTATGTTAGGCCAATGTAAACAAAGACAGATGTCCCTAATCATAATGGCTATCTAATTCGCATCAGTAGCCAACTGCTCTAGACATCATCACCTGGCAACAATGACCATTGCACTCTTCAGTAACAATCCATGCCATGCTACACATGTGTGGGCTAAAACAATAATGTGATAACATACTTTTTTTTTCCTAACAAAGTCATATTTTGAAGTAATAGAAAGGCCTTTGGTTGAGATAATAAAATGAAGAAATTCAAAAAGCCTCTCTTCTCCTACTCCAAATACATAGAAAATTTGGGTAAATTATAATAAAATATTTAAAATACATAATTACACCTAAAAGAAAGGAGAATTTTAAGGTTCCAAAAGAAGAAGAGGAAACCCAGAGCACCAGCATAAGCAGTGTGAGGCTGCCTGGCATAGTACTGGGGCCAAATGCATTCGGTCAAATTAGGTCTTTAATGTCAGCACCAGGGTGGGTGCAAGGCCTCTGGCCCTACAGTGAGGAAGGTGAAACTGGGCTTCCCACACAGACATGAGTGCTGAAAAACCTGTCCTATCTGTGAATAAGGACTAGAAGAATTTCACCTGCTGGCCTGGAGACAAGGTGTGAAAAGTGAAAAAAAATCAATGAAAAATGACTTAAAACCCCAGACTCAAAGCCTATGTAGATACAAATACGTGGCTCTGACCTAAGAAACTAAATTAATATCAAAATTGCTGAGTCCTGATGAAACCAATAGGCAAATGCTAAGCTGCTTCCTTGGTAAAGCTTCACAGACCAGGTTGACACTCATGGACATCAACCTTTGCTAAAGACAAACTCACATCAGTCAAGTTTTCCCAATTAAAAATAGGTCAATATTAGTTGGACACTTTGTTGTGGCCCCAAAGCCAATTTCCTCTAGAAACCCAGCAGCTTATGGTAGAAAGTGTATTTCAAAGGGATTTTTATTACCTCATGTCTACACACACAGATGCTTTCTGATTTATATACATGTATTACTTATTAACCACATTTTATCTATCATCTTTTTTACCCAGTTCTTAAGATTAAAATCAGTTTCGCTGGGGCTTTCTACCATTAGAATTTTTATGATGACTACATTTCCTACTTTACTCTCCTACTCTTTCAGCTCTGATATCAGTGAAGATACTATGTGATTGAGATTTGGATGTTCAGATATAATTGTTCTTTTTATGAAACATTAAATATTATATTCCTAGACTTCTGAAGAAGAAATTCATATACCTAAATTTTAATTTTTAATACCAAGCCAATTAAATGGTATTAGCAGCAGAACTCTTAGAGTTCTAGCACAGAAATGTACAACTGCTGAAATGCTGCGTTGTCATTTTATAATCCTAATTCTTTTTTCATGCGTATTTATGAAACAGTGTAGTACAATGGGAAGGTCACCAGACCAGTGACAAGGAGGCCTGGAATTCAGTCCTGGTCTGTCCTCTTCCTAGGCATCTAAGCTTGCAGCACATCACCTTCCGACTTCAGTTTCCAGATTCATAAAATGGCGATAACATCACCAGGCCTCCATGCCTCAGAGCTTGCTGTGAAAGCACCAACAGGGAGGCTGAAGGGAACCGTGGGAAAATCACAGATGTCTGAGAAATCTAGGCAAAGCCCTCTTCTGATAGGACTTCCCATGTGCCCTTGAGCAAATTTACTTAACTTTGGTACTTTTCAGTTGGATTCCAGAATGCCTAAAATCCTTCCCATACTTAACTTTCTATCATGAGTTCCCCTGGTCAAATTCCTAACATCTCTTCAGATTTCTGTTTTGCGTATTGTTTTTAAGCCAGGATGTTTTGATCTCTCTTATATCACCTAAACCTGCTGTTTTCTATAATTTTATGCACATAACCTCCTCATTAGAGTATCCAAACTGTACTTATGATTCATGAATCATACTGGTTTTGGCCACTACTGTTTACAAATATCAAACAGAAAAAAAAAATAGAGCATATCACACTTAGTAAGGCTATACATTGTTCATAAAAAATCATTTTCAGTACATGTGTACATATGTGTGTTTTACTAGGTTACAATGGAGAATAGGTTTCTTACTGTTGATCACGCTCAAAACGTTGGAAAGCACTGCTCAACACTGTAGAGAAGGCTTTTTGTGCCCTTCCTTTTCCTCTCCCTTTGCTGTGACAATGGGTCGTCATCCGTGGCATATGTATCATGCTCTGTAAACCTATATCTTACTCTTGCCCTATAATTCTTTCTCTCCTCAATAAACCTCATTTTTGCGCTTGCCTTAAAAAGTAAAATAAAAAAACACCACTGTAGAGAAAATCCAACTATCATCCTCTCGCTTAGAATCCTGTAACGGTGACCCACACTGCTGAGGACAAAGCCCACTATCTTTAATATGGGCTACACAGCCTTGCACGCCCTGCCTTTCTCTCAGAATCACTTTATTCCATGGATCCCTTGCTTTCTGTGTCCCGGTCACAATGGAACCTTTTCCTCCTTCAACAAACATCTTTTGCTGTTGAACAACAGCATAATGGTTAAGAACATTTCAGAATAAAAAAGAAGCCAATCCACTCTATGTAACACTTTCAAATATATATGCACCCAATAATATAGATTTGAAACATAGGAATAAAATTTGGAAAAAAAACTGAAAGGAAAAATAAGTTCAGTATCATAATGAAGCAATTTAAGGCACATCTCTTAATAAAAGAAAGAACAACCTGACAAAAATCTGAAAGTATACTGAATATTGGAAACACAAAATTAACACAATCTAAATGAAATATACATAATTCTGAAACCAGAATTATAAGTCATATTATTTTCTAGTGCAAATAAAAATGTGCCAAATTGAAAAAAAAAAAAGACCCACTGTATGTCAATGTTCTAGGTACAAGAGACAGCCTTGTGAACAAGACAGATCAGTTTCCTGCCCTCTAAGAGCTCACATTCCAGTCCTGACTCCAGCATGATGTGGGCATGCTCATCACACTGCCCCTGTCCCCCCAACCCCTGCTCCTCATCCCCCACTTGCCCATCCTGCACACTGTCAAGCTAATGGTCACCCCTTCAGGCCACAGATCAAGGGCTCCATTGTCATTTCCTCAGGGTTGCCTTCCCTGACATGTCCCCACCATTCATTGAATGATCCTGGGTGAGTCTCAAAGAATTGTGCAGAAGACAAGAAAATAATAATATCACTAGTGATAGAAAATATGACTAAAAAATTCTCAGACTGTAAATAGAGGTTAAACTCTCTCTAGAGTAGATAATACATACAAAATACAAGTAACATCCAAAGCATTCACCAGTTCTTACTTAAAAGTTACTTGTTAAAAATGAATCCAACTCTATTATTTGCTCTTCAGGTTGAATATAGGTAAGAGGCTCTTCACAATTTTAGATTTAGTATCAATAAAAATGACAATCCCTTTTTGTACCTCTTTTTATCTGACAACTCAGTTATGACCAGAATGTCATTAGATGATCTAGGGGCTTGGAAGAGGAAAGGTAGTACAGAACATCAGAGGACACGGCACCAGGCCACTGACCAATATCTCGACTAGCCAGCAGGAGAGATGGCTCCCCCAGGCCCCATGCACTTTTGTACCTCTGGTCACTTTGCTTTCTTTGCTTCAAATGTTCTTCCTCTTACCCTCCTGTATCTGGCAAAGCCCTACACCTACTTCATGACTTAGTCCACATGTCTTCTTTGTGAAACCTTTGACTTTCCTTCAAAGAACTGATCACCCTCTCTACGTCCTCACAAACACGGTGGGTGTTGTAATTTTCACAATGGCATCATAAATGGTCAGTGTCTGTCTATCTCACTAGACTATGAGGTCCAAGAAGCCAGGAATTGTATCATATTCATTTTCCTATAGCACTAACTAGGGTGTATTTTGTACTCCATAAACATTTATTAAATATTTATAGAGTCTACTCTTAAAGGCCTCTGCTAAGTCATTCAGTTTCTTCCAACGCCAAGGCAAATCTTTCCACAGCACTCACAAATATTCTGCCCACTCTTATGATCAAGCTTCCCCTGTTGAACCTATTGCACCTGTTTCTATTCCTATCCTTCTGGAATATTTTTTCCATTCACTGTTAGGATTCAATAAAGTAAAAGAAGAGATGGAGAAAACACAAGCATAATTATACTAATATCAAAAATGAAGTGAAGGCCGGGCATGGTGGCTCATGCCTGTAATCCTAGCATTCTGGGAGGCCGAGGCAAGAGGATTGCTTGAGGTTAGGAGTTCAAGACCAGCCTGAGCAAGAGCGAGACCCCGTCTCTACCATAAAGAGAAAGAAATTAGCCAAACAACTAAAAATAGAAAAAATTAGCCGGGCATGGTGGCACGTCCCTGTGGTCCCAGCTACCCGGGAGGCTGAGGCAGGAGGATCGCCTGAGCCCAGGAGTTTGAGGTTGCTGTGAGCTAGGCTGATGCCAAGGCACTCTAGCCTGGGCAACATAATGAGACTCTGTCTCAAAACAAAACAAAACAAAACAAAACAAAACAAAAAAACCAATGAAGTGAAAAGGGCATTTCCTCAATAAGATTTGACAATGTCTATTGTTATATGTGCAGGTGAACATATTTAACAAATATTGCATCTTAAAGAACAGATCTAGAAAACCCGGACTGAACTTATCACATAGAAAATTTCTTTCCAAACCATAAGAGAATAAATACTACAAGTTTACTTTCCTGAGTCCCAATGGTCTTAAACATTTTACCATATCTATATCATACATGCAATAAGCTATTCAAATGGATGGTCTCAGCAAGTCAACACTCTCTAACAGAGACATGAACTTAACTTTTTAAATTTTTGGTATGTAATTATTGAGATGCACCCAATAAGTTGAAAAGCAGTAGTGAGTTATTTTTTGGTCTAGAAAGTTAGAAAGGCAAACTAAGGCATGGGATAACTTACACAATTAAATGATGAAAAGCTGAAATTCCTTTTATGCAGATTGAAAAAACTGACCATAATGTTTGATATATTGACTCGTTTCAGGATTTTCTACATACAAAATTATAAAAGTGCTGACCAAAAGGTTTTTATGAGGTGAAGACATTTTCACAGGAAGTGGTGAGATGATTCATCAGATTTCTTTAGTTATTTTTTAAATGTCTCCAGCTGGAATTAAATTGGGTATTTCCATGTATCGATATGTATTTGTCCTCTTTTACTATGCAGAATAAATGGACTCTTTGGGCAAACTTTCTCACTGATAAGCTTTAATTGGACAGGTGAATTATAGTTCTTGACAGCACCATGGTAAAAACCACTTAAGGCATGTTTCACCTGAGGACTAACTCCTCCTAGTCTTTGTTTATTCACTCAACAAATCTTTATGGGACATATGCCATGCTAGGTACTAGAGATAAAAGGATGGCACTCACCTTTGAGGAGCTTATGCTCTGGTGGACAGAAACAGGTGTGTAAACAAGTACAAGAAAGCATCATAGAAGTTGTGATAGAGGGATTCAGAAGATACGACAAAGAGAAGGAAGGAGATCAATTTCGCTTGGAGCAAACTAAGATTTCACAGAAAAGGTGACATTGAAATGATAACATTCCAGCAACTGAGAAGTGGAAGAAGAAAATGAATGCATAAGAGCTCAAGACAGAGTAGAGGTCAGAAAAAAGGTCAGAAAGAAGGTCAGAAAAAAAGGTCACTGTAGAAGTCTTTGAATATTTGGGGATATTCTAGTTCAAAAGAATGTATTTCCTGTATATTTTATAGGAAATAGATTTTTGCTTCCAATTGATGAAATGGCTTCTGAACTCACTGGCTGTTGGTCTGTTGGATTATTAAATTGTTGTTATTCTGTTCTCTCAGTTTAGTATGCCCATGTCTGGTAGATCTAAGGACCTTTAAAAGTAGGGAAGCCGGGCAAGGGTTCTATCTATATATTGTACTTCAAAACTTCCTGGAGAAAAAAATGAAAACAATTGTGCATAATAGCTCAATGAGACCCAGTATTTTGGTACTTACTGATAAGCTACAAAATGAACATCTCTCATGATGACACTGAGGCCAGAGAATGTGGGGCCACATACATTTGATATAGAGACAGTCAATGTCCAAAGGTTCCATTGACACTGAGATACAGCAGCTAAATTCCCACGTTCATACCAGCAAAAGGTAAAAATATAGGATTTCCTGGAATCACTCAGGCAGTGGGTGACTATTATTAATACAATGTATCTCTAGGTAATCCTTTGTTAGAAATGTTCCAAATGCAGAAATTATCACTCAGCGGTCAGTTAGTGGTGATATGCCCTGATGGTTTCATAGACGCAGACATGGCAGTAGCCTTCCACTGACCCCAAACCCTCTCATTCCAGGCATAATGTGCTGACTCCTGAACTCTGTGTTCCTTGATCACACCCTGTCCTTTATCAGAAATGAGTGGCCTAAAGCTGAGGATTACAGAAAGATTATGTAAAGCACTGAACTGAATCGACTTCATTAAAAGTGCCCAACCCTTATAGCTCCTAAAGTCTTACTTGATGTCTTGACTTATTTGAGCAATTTCTGAAACAATGATTCCAAATTCTCTTTGAATCTATAGTTACACACATATTTTTTTTTTCTTTTTTCTTTTTTTTTTTTTTTTGAGACAGAGTTTTACTCTGTTGCCCTGTCTAGAGTGCAGTGGCGTCATCGCAGTTCACTACAACCTCAAACTCTTTGGCTCAAGTGATCCTCCTGCCTCAGCTCCCCAGGTAGCTGGGACTACAGGTGCAGGCTACTATGCCTGGCTAAGTTTTCTATTCTTTGTAGAGAAGGGATCTCACTCTTGCTCAGGCTGGTCTCGAACTCCTGACCTCAAGCTATCCTCCTGCCTCAGCCTCCCAGAGTGGTAGGACTACAGGCATGAGCCACTGTGCCCCTTTAGTCATACACATGTTAAAAATAAAATGGTTTCAGTTATCAGCATGGTGACCATCATTAATAATACTGTATTGTATACCTGAAGTTTGCTGAGAGAGTAGATCTTAAATGTTCTCATCACAAAAAAAGGTAACTATGTGAGGTAATAAATATGTTAATTTGCTTGAATATGGTAATCATTTTACTATGTATGCTTATATCAAAACACCATGTTATACACCTTAAATATGTACAATCTTTATTTGTCAATTACACCTCATAAACTGGGGGAGGCCAGGTGAGGTGGCTCATGCCTGTAATCATAGCACTCTGGGAGGCCGAGGCAAGAGGATAGCTTGAGGTCAGGAGTTCGAGACCAGCCTGAGCAAGAGCAAGACCCCATCTCTACTAAATATAGAAAAAATTAGCCAGGCATGGTGGCACATGCCTGTAGGCCCAGCTATTTGGGAGGCTGAGGCAGGAGAATTGTTTGAGCCCAGGAGTTTGAGGTTGCTGTGAGCTAGGCTGATGCCACAGCACTCTACCCAGGGCAACAGAGTAAGACTCTGTCTCAAAAAAAAAAAAAAAAAAAAAAGCTGAGGGAAAGAAAAACGAATTAGGATAAAGCCACTTGGAAAAACATAGCTCTTAACTCTTAAGTACTGTGACTTCATGTAATACCACAGCAACTTCAGGTTGGATGTCTTTGCACACCACAATGTAATCAATCAAAAAATGCCAATGTTCCAATAGCAGGTGTTGCCCTAAGGTCTTGTTTTTCAGGAAGAACAGGGTGTTAGAAAGTCTACAGTCATACATGTGGTCAAGAGGCATTCCATTAAACTTGACCTTTCTGTTTATCCATCCTAAGAGTGGCATGCCAGAGATTTTAGGTGCTGGTTTTTCTGTCTCTAGTGCTAAAGTCATCAAAAAGAATAAATAGGCCATTCTTAAAATGCTAGAAATGAAATTACATATTCCAGCAAAAGTTATAGAATTCTCCTTTGCTAGAGATTGATGAAGTCATACACATAGATGATAATACTGTAATTACTTGTTGTTTAAATACGGAAGAATTTACTTTCCATTGAATTTACGTGTTCATTTACTGTTTACACTGAAACAGTGTTCAAAATTCTGTTTTGAAAGGATAGTGGGAGGCTAATCAATGGTTGATACCCTTTCACTATAAACACAAGAAATTTGAAATAAAATTTAATAAATTAAAATTCATAGCTGAGCTCAAAGAAAAAAAAATACTGTGGCATCAGAAATAAAGAAAGAACTCAAAACCAAAGCAGTAGGTGTACAAGCTGGCACTTTGGCATCCTAGTGGCATAGCAGATCCAGAAATAAGCTCTTATATCTAGGGACTAGGGCTTTAATGTCTAGGAAGAGACCAGAGACATAGCCTTGGGATGGTACAAGGCAGAGACCTGGAAATAAGACCCTGTCATAATGCTGAATCCATGGTTGGGATACTCCTTCATGATAATGGAAGCAGAAATACCCCAATGGCCCAGAGAAGTAATAAGGAGGCTTTTCATTTGCTTGGGGCTCAGGATAGGAAAAAAATTCTCCTGTGAAAAACTAAATGCCAAAGCCTGTTTTAGATCCCAAATCCATAAATATATGGGGTCTGAATTTATAGTACCTTTGTAATATAGTAATTACAAACTGAGGAATTAGTACAAAAACTGGTCTTGAATAGATGAGACTCCTACAGGAATGGCAAAATCACCACTTAAAGGAAACAAAGAAAAAAATCCTATACTTCAAAAAATCTATAGTTTCACTTCTAAATTATTCATGTGTCCAAGGAGAAATCATAACTGAAATTATAAAACAGAATTGGACAATAAAAATACCATATGACAAAATTAAAAATATGTAGCTAAAGCAGAATTTGAAGATAATTTATAGTCTTAAAACACATATATTTATATGAAAAATAAATATGCATAAAAGAATGAAAGACTGAAAATTAATGAACTAAGCAGTCACTCAAAAAGCTAGAAAAAGAATAGCATAAACTCAAACAAATGAGAAAGAAGTAACTATAAAGATAAGACCAGAAATTAATAAAATATAAAACAAAGAAATTAGAAAGGAAAACTAAAAATATTAGGAAAAAGACAGAAACCTAACTATAAAAACAGAAGCAGTTTTTAAAATCATAAAAATAGTACACCAATATATTTGAAAATTTGAAGAGAATGGAAAAATACATAAATTACCAAGATTGACTCAAGATGAAACAGACACTAATTTAATCCTATTAAATTAAGGAAACTAAAACAATATTCTAAAAGCTACTCGAAAACCACTAGGCCCTGACATTTTTACCATAAACATTACTAAAACTTCAAGTAACCTTTATCTTATAATCCTTCTTATATAAACTGTTCCAGATAAAGAAGAAAAGCTTTCCAATTAATTTTATGAGGCTCATATATCCTTAATATCTAAAACAGACATGGATTATAAAACAAAGGAAAAACTGTGGGCCAATCTCAATTATAGACATAGTCATAAAACACTAAAATAATTTAGCAAAATGAATTGATCAATATATAAAAAATACAATATACTTTCAGCAAAAAGAATCTATCCTAGGAATTGCAACCTGGTTTAACATTAGACAATTAATGTTACTATTACTATAACATACCCAATTAATAGATTAGAGGAGACAAATTATATGGCTGTCTCAATATTACAGAAAAATCTCTTGATAAAATTCAATAGCCATTCATGTCAAAATTCCCTGGCAAACTAAAGATAAAAAAAAATTCTTCTTGAGAGAAGCAGTCTGCCATGGGTTCCAAACATCCTTACCCGTCCCTTCTGAGTATGCCGAACCTCAAGGCCTTAATCATGTACTGTCCTCTAGTCCCTTCCGTAACCACGTCACATAGGCAATAAGTAAGTCAGGCAAACCATGTCAAACTCCTCGCTCTGCAGGGGAGGGGAACTAGCTTGTTTATCGCTTGCTGTAACAGGTGCTGAGCCCTCAGCCCTGGGTTCTGCAGCTGTGGCACTGAGCCCACCACATCACACCATGGGACTTGTGGTCAGGAGAACTGGCGTTGGCACTCTGATGCTCATGCTGTTTGCTGTGCTGTGAGTAGTAACCTATCTTGCTCTGCTCCATGGAATCTCATTATCTACTTTCAGCATCTATGGAGTTATGGCAAGACAATCTGCTTGCTTGTGTTTCTTTTGGAGTTTTGTTATTTTTACAATTCTCAGTGAGGCTTGAGTTCTTCTCTAACAAAGGGCATCTACAAAAAACATACAGAAAGCATCATACAATAGTGAAATGTTAGAAACGGTCTCTGGAAAGCCAGGAATAAGACAATGATGCCTCCTATCACATATCTATTTACCACTGAACTAGAGTTTCTAGCTACTACAAAAGATAAGAAAAACAAATGCAGTGTAAAGATTAGAATGAAAGCAACAAATTTTTCATGATTTATAGATTAAATAAGAAAATCCAAGGCAATCTACAAACTATTAGAAGTAATAGAGTTTGTCAAAGTTGTTATATTTACTATCAATGCATATAAATCAGTAATGTTTCTGTAGAAAACGAAACTATAGAGAATGTAAAAAAAAATTAAATCCCATTTACAACAAGAAGAACTAAAGGTACCTAGGCATCAGAAAAACAGATGGCCCAGGCTTTCAAGGTTGAAATGATATCTTTCCTAAAGCACATGAATAAATACATAAATAAATGGAGAGAGATAATTGTGGATGAGAATAATTCACATCATAAAGGCATCAATTTCCCCTCAATTATTCTATAAATCTACTGTTTTTCTAATTTTTAGTCAGACAATGTTATCCCTTGTGCCACTGGACCATTTGCTTTTCTAATAGAAATGCCATTCAAGCCTTTCAACAAACCTCAAGATGATCCGAAAACTGATATGAAAGAGAAAAAGACCAAAAATAGCCAAGGCAATTTTAAGGAGGATTAAGAAGATATCTTACAGGAAGATATTCATAAATGTCGTTACATTAAAATATTTAAACTTCTATATTACAAAGGGAATCATTAAAAAGTTAAACAAAAAATGACTTAAAAAATAAAATAAAAAACAAAACTAAAATGACGCAAGCTGAGAGGAACTATTTATAATACACATAACAAGCAAAGAATTAGTATTCAGAATACATAAAGAACTCGATAAGGACAACTCAATAGAAAAATGGGTGAAAAATTTACACAATTAATTTACAGAAGAGCAAATTCAAAATAACCAATACACACATAAAAAGATTCCAACATTACCACTAATCAGGAAAATGTACATAAAACTACATTAAAACTCAAAACAAAGAACATTCTATTGGGACTACATTCTTCAAAATAAAGACTGAGGAATCGATCCAGATCGAAGGAGACTTGTGATGATCAAATGCTATACATGATCCTAGACTGGAGGGGAAACTTCTATAAAGGACGTTCCCGGTCAATGGGCAGAATTACGGGTGTTTGATTAAATATGAGATTTCTATTCTTGGGTAATATACACTGAAATATTTAGGAATAAGGGGTATAATATACTTAATCTAAAGTGATTCAGAAAAACATGCTATGGAAAGAGACAGAGAATGATAACAAAATGAGGCAAAGTGTTAACAGTTGGTGAGTCTGGGTAAAGGGTATATGAATATTCTTTGTACTATTTTTCCAACTTTTATGTAAGTTTTAAAATATTTCTAAGCAAAACATTTAAGAAAAAGAAAACTATAGGCAGATACAATGTTATACCCATCAGATTGGAAAAATTTAAGAGTTAGATAATACTTAATGTTGGTAAGGATATAGGAAAATGGAAATTTACATATTTTGATTAATCTAGATTACAGAAGAATTTCATACTTTCTAATAAGATTTAAAATGTACACATCCTATTACCCACAGATCTACTTCTAGGTAAAAATCCTAGCGAAACTTTTATACATGGGCCATAAAGAGACACAGACAAGGGTGTTCACTGCACATCATCTGCACATGAGGTCAAGAGGCACTACTGTTAAACTTGACCTTTCCGCATGCCCATGCCAAGAGTGGTATGCAGAGATTTAGGTGCCGGTTTTTCTGTCTCTGGGGTGCTAAAGTTGTCAAATAGGACAAATGAGTCCTTCTTGAAATGCTAAGAATGAAATTATATATCTTGTCAAAAGCTGTAGAATTCTCCTTCATAAAGGTTGGTGAAGTCATACACATAGATGATAATACTACAATTACTTGATGTTTAAATATGGAGGAAGTATGTGCTCTTTGCTTCCCACTAAATTTATGAGTTCATTTAGCACTCACATGGAAACAGGGTGGTTTTTTATATGGTGAAAATGAGAAAAATCAGAAAAATCTAAATCTCCATCAATGGGAAACTAGATAAATAAATTATGGAATTGTATATGATTTAAATTTCTATAGCAGTTACATAAACTTGATCTACTTATATCATCATAGGTAAATCTCTAAAACATAATATTGAGTATTTTTAAAAGCAGATTGGAATAGGATAGATAAAAGTAATATGATACTATTTATATACATTTAAAATATTCAAAACAATAGTATATATTACTTATGGGCCCATACAGAAGCAATATAAGTATTTAAACATGAGCTGGAAGGATGCACAACAATTTCAGTTTAATTTTAATAGCTAGAGAAAGGGGAGGGAAATGGAATGGATAGTGGCAACCTTTAACTATATCTGTAACAGATTTTTTTCCTTAAGAAAAAAGGAGACAGATATGGCACATTGTTAACAATTGTAAAATCTATTTAAAATGTATTTTTGTACATAAAATGGACATTAAATAATATTTTTAAAAAATTTCTAGATACGGGGTCTTGCTCTGTTCCCCAGGCTGGAGTGCAGTGGCACAATCATAGCTCACTGCAACCTCAAATGTCTGGCTCAAGCGATCCTCCTGCCTTGGCCTCCCAAGTAGCTGGGACCATGGGCACACACCACTATGCCCAGCTAACTTTTAATTTTTTTTTTTTTTTGTAGAGACAGGATCTTTCTGCACTGCCCAAGCTGGTCTTTAACTCCTGGCCTCAAGCCAACCTCCTGCATTGGCCCCCTGAAGTGCTAGGATTACCAGCATCGCCATATTTTTAAATTTTTTTAAAATGAAAAGACATAGGAATATATTGGCACTCTTTGAAACTCCACAGTATACCCATAATTTCAAAGGCCATCTCGTATTTAAAGCACTCTTGAAACTATGATATATAAGTAATAATTTTTAGTAGCAACAGCAAGAACTCAAGGAAATAAACTTTTCAGTTTCACCGTTTCAGGTGTTGATGTCGGTAATTCCGTTTTCCTTGAATTATTTTTTACAAGTTATTAGATATATATTGACCCATATTTAAGGTTCTGGTAAGATCTCAAGTAGTTCTGTACTTTTCCTTTGAAATCTAAATATTTTAGAAAGAACACTTTAAAATGTGATTAGTTTCAATTCCTGCTGTGTGCATTTGACACACTATTGTTATAACTTCCCTAAGGCATTTCGCTACCAAGTAAGAAATATTCTTTCTTTCTTCTTTGAAAGATTAAGCCTCTCTAGTTCTTTTTAAAACAATGTTTTTTTAAACTTAACTTCCATAAGCAGAAATCGCATGGTTCATTTAACTCCAAAGCACTATTATGAAACAAACTTAACTTACTTGTTTAGAAACTGCTTTACTTTCAAAAACAAGCTTATATTTTGAAAACAACTTTAAAAATCACTTTATTTCTTTTTTTGCTGGATATGGTGCTTAACAATGCTAGGAATGGAAATCAAGGTGTCCTGATGTTCGGCTTAGATAGAATTCAGCCTCCAAAACAACCCCTCAATAGCAACTTCTTGCCTGAACATAGGAGAAGTTAGGAGGTGTGAAAGAAAAAATGTTTTACAATAAATTCTTAATTATCTGTGAAAGATGAAAATGGACGTGACACAGAAAATACAGATATTAAGTAAACATTTAATGAGTCACAGAACCATGAATGTCAGATGCTAAAGTAGAAAAAAATGGAAAACGTGTTCCTTCAGAACCTTTGGAAAATATGATGGTAAAGAGGACAGAGAAAGATAAACGATATTAGAAACACTTATTAACAAGCCATATTCAGAGATGCCAGAGAAATACGGTGTCAGAGAGCCTGAATCAAGTGTACTAAGTAAGGAGGGTAGCCTGGATGAATCTTAAGTGTATGAAGGTGAGAGACTATTCCAGGCAATTCTAAAATCCAGTATTGGCCACAAATCTTTCTATTCAATTTCTGATAAAGGTGCTATTGATCAGTAGTCAACTATTCTCAAGGAAGGAAGAAGAAAAGGAGGAACAGAGTAAGGAGATATTATACAGTATTATGAATGCACAAATGGAATAAGTTGACAGAATTATAAATCTTTAGAGCTGAGAGCAATGGTAATAACCAAAATATTTAAAACAGGCTGGAAACGGTGGCTCATGCCTCTAATTTCAGCACTTTGGGAGGCTTAGGTGGGAGGATCGCTCAAGGCCAGGAGTTCAAGATGAAGCTGAGCAATATTATGGGACCCCATCTGTACAAAAATTAGCCAGATGTGGTGGCATGCACCTCTAGTCCCAGCTACTCAGGAGGCTGAAGTGGGAGGATCGCTTGAGCCCAGGAGTTTTAGGTTATAGTGAAATATGATCATGTCACCGCACTCCAGCCTGGCCAACAGAGTGAGGCACTGTCTCAATCAGTCAATCAAATAGGTAAGGACTACATACCATCCAGTCCCTGCCCATACAGGACTCAGACACTGGATGGAGGTCCCACCTGCAATGCAAGCCTCCAGAAGGTCAGGGAAGTCTGGGCAGCCTAGGAGGAACACCCAGGGAGCTCCCAAACAGCATCTGTTTGCTCACTGGTATACTTTCATTACAATCCCTTAAGGATGGTGAGGCTGCACAGGTGCTTACAGGTGGATGCCAGCTGTCCTGATTATAAGGGCTTTAGAGAGCATTGCCATTCTTCCTGGACTTCCCTCAAAGCATGGTTTCATGTCACCTGGCCTCACCTTTTAGGAAAAGGTACCCAGCTGCTCTGTGCTCTGTCTTAGAACTCTGGTGAGCTGGCCCAATGCCTACAATTTAGAAATCAACAGCATATTCTAGGACTAAAACAAGACCTGTGAATAAATAAGATTCTAGTACAGAGATTTTATTGTTTTGAAATCTAAAAATTATAGATCCAGCTTAAATTAAAAATTCCATCATTAAAGTATTAAATAGCACTATAGCAGAAACAGCAGTAAACATAATTAAGTCAATTAATGATAAAGAAATGGGGAAGAAATCCTACAGTCCACTAGTGCACAGCGTGTAAAAGAATGACAATTATAATACTCATTTTTCATAATATAAAAGCCATAGCTGGTCAGAATTTTAAGAGCTAGAATTATTCTGCATAAATGGATTTTCTAAAACAGATTTTTTTAAAAAACAGGTTTTTTCAGCTATGTAAATATTAAGATATTTTATACTATAAATATTTTAAAAGAAAATCTTTCATAAGTACTCCATAAAATTTCCTTGCCTTCTCAAAAATGATAATTTAAACTTTTTTCAATAATTCAGGCGAACATGAATGCAATATCCAATAATTCTCTTTAGTCAATATAATGAACAAAGATGAAACTGTGGAAATAAAAACATGCTACCAATAGAGTTCAATCATTGCCAAAATATATACTAACAAGACTCATATATAATAATATTAATGAGATCTTTTTCTCTCTCTCTCTTAAGTAAAATATCACCACTAAGGTACCTAAGAATTGATATAGTAAGAATTCCAAGTATTATGAAACAGACTGTTACATAATTATTCCAATCACTAAGTGCACAATATAAATATGTATGTGTTATACTCTTTTAGCATAGCTAGAGAGACATTAAGACGTCATTCAAACAATGCCTTTATGCTGAAAGGCAAAAAGACATTCCTGGTGAGCAAAAACAAAACAAAAAACTTCTCTTAATTTCTCTTCCAAATAACCAAAAATTCTAACAGGTCTTCGCAGGGCTGTCCTTTGCACGATGGTGAAGTTTATTTCTGGAAGATCTCATTGACATAATCCCTTTATCCTCATCTACCTATTTTATTTTACAGAGAAAAAAATTAACCTTAGATCAATGCACTGCTCAATGTCATTCTCAAGATTCCAAGATCGTGTTGTGTTCCTTCCATCTGGACTCCCCCCACTCTCTCTTTCCCACCCTCCCTTCTTGCCTCTGTCCTTCTGTGCTCCACTCCTGTTTCTCCTCTGCCTTCTCCGGGCCTCCCTAGTCTCTGTCCTCTGATTATTTGCCTTGTTATTTTTCTGTTCTGACACAAGAGAGATGAGAAATTAGACAATGAAGAGATACTAGACCAAGGGAGCAGGAGAGTCCCATTTCTGTGGCGTTGCCTTTTCCATCCTCCTTCACTGTTGTGTGCGTTTGACGTGGCAGGAGCTGGCTAGAGGAGTCAAGGGAAGTCCGTCCACCAGACAAACTGAAGAAAGGGTTGGGGGTAAAGACAACGAAGCTCACCCCAGTTCCTCAGCCTTTCCTATTCCCCGTCATAACTCTGGCAGCCAAACGGATTTGTCTGAACTAAATCTCGTCCCATTGAGAGTCTGCTTTGCATTTTCTGGGACAAGGTGATAATCAGCAAATATGATGAACTTATCTGAACACTCACAGCTGCTCAGGCTTACCTGAAAAAAGGTTTGCTTGCTTGCTTTCCTTCTCTTCCCAGGAGACACACACACACACACACACACACACACACACACGCACACATTTTAAACAATGAGCTTCTGGAAACAGCCCCACTTTGTGGTCTAGCCAGTTGGAGTGCCCCTAATGCTGGGAATTTGGTGTGTTGGCAGAGCTGAGGGGAGCTCTGTCCCTTGGCTTCAGTATAGTTTATATCAGGGACCAAACCCTTTGTGTATTTATTTTTCCTGGGCCCAGGGACAGCCAGGCCACCCTCACTCTCTTTTCACTTCATGTGGCCAAAATGCACTAGAAGAGTAAATGGCAGTCACTTTACGATGATCATGACATATACTAAAAATGGAATATTTGTATACATAATGTCTATTAATCAACAATTTAAAAAAACGACAGATGGTCCATTTCCTAAAATAAGCAAAATTACTTGAACAGGCACTTCACAACAAAAGGGTATCAAATGGCCAATAAATTTATGAAAAGGTATCAAACATCATTAGGAAAATATAAATTAAAACCACAATGAAATACATTATCAGCCATGACTGTACATCACAATGGCTAAAACGGAAAGAACTGACAAGCAACTGGAACTCATAAAATGACGGTGGGAGTGTAAACTGGTACAATTAACTTGGAAAACAGTTTGAAAGCATCTACTAAACTAAGCATATGTTGGCCCTATGTCCCAGCAATTCCAGTTCTGGATATATGCCCAATAGAAATGACTACATACTTATGTTTACTTATGTTTACCAAAAGACACATACAAGAATGTTCATAATACTGTAGTGAAAAACCGGGAACAACCTAAACATCCAGTATAATAGAATGCATAAAGTAAACTGAACACAGTCATACAAGGGAATATTACATAGCAATAACTATTGCTATACAAAATATGGATGCCTCTCGCAGATGTAATATTGAGTGAAAGAAGCTGGACACATACCATATGATTCCAATGATGCGAAAATAAAAATAGCAAAATGAATCTATAGTGAATAGAGGTCAGAATAGGAATTATTTTCATGACTTGTGGGGGTGCACAAGAGAGCCTTCTGGGGTGATGGCAATGTTCTATATTTTTATCTGGGTTCTGGTTATGTATGTATATACATAGTAAAAATTAAGATGTACACTTAATATTTTATATTTTTCTCTGTGTAAGTTATACCACAATTAGGAAGGAAAGGAGTGGAGAGGAAAGGAAAAAAGAAAGAGGAGGGTAACAGAGGGGAGGGCAGAGAAGAGGAGATCAGATCTATTAATTATATCATGTCACTTTTAGACAATGTGATTTAATAGGGAAACACCGAAGAACCTATGGTAACTTCTATGATAGTATTTTCTACTTTGCCACCAAGTCCTTAAAACCCAGTAGTATTTCGAAACAACACAACATTTGTTCTTTGGAATTTCTGATCAGAACATAGTTTCTTTTATAGGTCCATCTTACAAATGATTCATCCTAATGCTATTTGTCGTTGCACAATAACAGGCTTCATGGATAAAATTAATGAAACTGTTTACCTAGACTTAGGGGTTATTTCCAATTAAAATCAATATAGGAAAAAGAAAATAACAATTTCTCAAAAAGTTTACATAAAAATGTATCATCTGCTAAAAAATAAACACCTAAATCATTTTTACAGCTGTCATGAAATAAAGTCAGTATTTAATATTAAGCACTTAAATTATAGCAGCTGAAAAAGCCAAAACATAGCAATGCAACAGAAACCTACCTCTCATTATTGGAGTTAACTGGACTAAAATGCACTCAAAAATATAAAAAGTGATAAAAATATGCTTTTATATTATATATAAATTTATTCATAAAGACAACTACCAAAAAAACCTCTACCATATCTTTCACACACAAAAATATTCAGCTATCATATGTTGCATAAGTTACTTCAAATTTTTGCTCAAGAAAGAAAACTCACGCTTCATGTCTGAGACAGAGATAAAAATTACTATTTTTCTAAAATATGACTTGCAAAGACAAACTAAAAAAAAAAATGAGATCTCTTTTACCAGCACGCCTTGAATTTTTTTTGTTTGGTTTTGTTTTTGAGACAGGGACTCACTTTGTTGCCCTGGCTAAAGTGAGTGCCATGGCGTCAGCCTAGCTCACAGCAACCTCGCAACCTCAGACTCCTGGGCTCAAGCAATCCTACTGCCTCAGCCTCCC